>JAODAL010067973.1:0-17040 GCA_025379985.1 Phyllomedusa bahiana
CACTAATCGAGCTCATGGCCCCTTTTCAAGCCATAGGAAACCAATCGTCCCATAGCCACCAATCAGAGCCCATAGCAACTAATCAGAGCTCACAGCCACCAATCAGAGCCCATAACAACCAATCAGAGCTCATAGGAACCAATCAGTGCCTATAGCCACCAATCAGAGCCCATAGCAACCAATCAGAGCCCATAGCCACCATCAGAGCCCATAGCAGCCAATCAGCGCTCATAGCAACCAATCAGAGTCCATAGCAACTAATCAGAGCTCAGCTCTTATTTTTTTCAGAGCAGTATAAGAAATGGAAGGGGAACTCTGGTCGCTATGGACTCTGATGGGTTGCTATGAGCGCGGATTGGTTGCAATGGGCTCTGATTGATTGCTATGGGTGCTGATTGGTGGGTAGGGGCTCTGATTGGTTGCTATGGGCTCTGATTGGTCGCTATGAGCTCTGATTGGTGGCTGTGGGCTCTGATTGGTTACTATGGGTGCTGATTGGTTGCTATGGGCTATGATTGATTGGTTGCTATGGGCTGATTGGTTGCTATAAGCGCGGGTTGGTTGCTATGGGCTCTGATTGGTTGGTATGGGCGAACCATCTTACGGCAGGTTTCATACAGAAGGCCAAAATGACAAAAAATATTTTTTTCCTAAGGTGTTTACCGAGGGATAAGTGATATTATATTTTTATTAGCTTGACTTTTTAGACATGCAGCGATACCAATTGAGTAACCTTTTTTTTTATTATTTGTAAAATGACAATAAGGGTGTGATTTAAACTTTTAATATTTATTATAGTTTTAAAACTTTTTTAAAAAACTTTTAACATTAAGTCTGGAGCACAATAGTCAGTACACTGTTCTGTATTAGATACAGAGATGACAATCTACAGTTATAATGATCAGCTCTGTGGGTTAGCAGTACATATGTATATTATCTTTGTACATCCTTACTACACCATTATATTGTGTGTGTGTGTGTGTGTGTGTGTGTGTGTGTGTGTGTGTGGTGTGTGTGTGTGTGTGTTGTGTGTGTGTGTGTGTGTGTGTATATTATATTAATAATGCAGAAGGGTGTACAAAGATAATATACATAAGTACTGCTGACCCACAGAGCTGATCATTATAATTGTAGACTGTCAGCTCTGTGGATCACACTTATATTAATCAGTTCTGTGGGTCAGATATATAATGCTGCTGTATTAATGAGCTGTGTGTTAGCTCTGTGGGTCAGATATATAATGCTGCTGTATTAATGAGCTGTGTGTTAGCTCTGTGGGTCAGCACAGAGCTGACCATCAGTCTGCACTTGTTATACTGGCCCCTAGACATGTACAGCATTTTACAATCATGATGAAATATGCCCCACAGCCTCTCTGTAAATACCTCATGGCAGCTCTGCAGGGTTCATCACACTATCGAGCAGGAGGGGGTGAGGGAGGAGGAGTTCAGAGCACCAATGCTTTCTGCAGCCTTTCTCCTCCTCCTCCAGCTCTACACACAGATACTGCAGCCACTGAATACACTGACTGCTCTCCCCCCCCCCTCCCCCCTCCTCCTGATGCCCCTGCAGAGCGCAGCAGCACAGGGGGCCGCGGAGCCTCTGAGAACAGTAGCGCCGCACCGTTGGTAAGAGATCCAACAATGCGGCGCTACTCCAGTGAGTGAGAGCAGGCCGGCTGAGCAGTGAGAGACTCGGGGCAGAAGGCATTTCATTCGGGGCACGAGCCCTGGATAATCTGCCTAGCGACGCCCCTGCCATACACTGTAGGGTTAGCAAAGGTGCAGTGACATCCATCTGCTCCGGGGCCATACACTGTAGGGTTAGCAGAGTTGAAGTGACATCCGTCTGCTTAGGGGCCATACACTGTAGGGTTAGCAAAAGTGCAGTGACATCCATCTGCTCTGGGGCCCCATACACAGTAGGGTTAGCAGAGGTGCGGTGACATCCGTCTGCTCCGGGGTCCCATACACAGTAGGGTTAGCAGAGGTGCAGTGACATCCGTCTGCTCCGGGGCCCCATACACAGTAGGGTTAGCAGAGGTGCAGTGACATCCGTCTGCTCCAGGCCCCATATACAGTAGGGTTAGCAGAGGTTCAGTGACATCTGTCTGCTCCGGGCCCCATACACAGTAGGGTTAGCAGAGGTGCAGTGACATCCGTCTGCTCCGGGGCCCCATACACAGTAGGGTTAGCAGAGGTGCAGTGACATCTGTCTGCTCCGGGCCCCATACACAGTAGGGTTAGCAGAGGTGCAGTGACATCCATCTGCTCCGGGGCCCCATACACAGTAGGGTTAGCAGAGGTGCAGTGACATCTGTCTGCTCCGGGGCCCATACACAGTAGGGTTAGCAGAGGTGCAGTGACATCCGTCTGCTCCGAGGCCCCATACACAGTAGGGTTAGCAGAGGTGCAGTGACATCCGTCTGCTCCGGGGCCCCATACACAGTAGGGTTAGCAGAGGTGCAGTGACATCCATCTGCTCCGGGGCCCCATACACAGTAGGGTTAGCAGAGGTGCAGTGACATCCGTCTGCTCCGGGGCCCCATACACAGTAGAGTTAGCAGAGGTACAGTGACATCCGGCTGTCCTGGGGCCCCATACACAGTAGGGTTAGCAGAGGTGCAGTGACATCTGTCTGCCCCTGGCCCCTATACACAGTAGGGTTAGCAGAGGTGCGGTGACATCTGTCCGCTTCGGGGCCCCATACACAGTACGATCCTCTGTTGCGTTAGACACACATCTGGTTGCATATTGGTCACTTTGGTGTTGAGCTGCTCCCCTGTGTCTTCCCCCTCTGTTCCCCTGTCACATCAATGGTGCGTGGTGTCTGCATTTCCCACAATGACCCCATTTCTCCGCTCAGGATATTTTCCCACACAGTCACTAGCAGGCCACAAACTCTGCAACAACAACCAACACCTGCGGCCTGAAAGCCGATAATCATCCCAACTCTGAAAAATGGCCCCTTTAACCCATGACAGGAACGATAGATATATGTGCAGGCAGCCTGTCACACCTTATATAACCCCCACCAAGCCAGCGCACCAGATGGAACTTCCTTAACGAGCTATGCACTGCTGACAGGGGAAATGGTCATAATAATGTGACTGTACAGTATCATTGCACCGAATGACACACAACTTCCCAGCTGTAAATTCAGGTCGTTTAAGATTTTCTAATCCTCATTTTCGGGAAAGTCTTCTATTTTGTTGTCGAATTTTACGCGGGCATGAAATGTAAGGAGCCCTGCGCCTCCAGTCTCTCTGTGAGTCGCTATTTATACGCAGATAAAATGCCACATAAATATGCAGAGTGTTTACATGGTTTCCTGACAGCTTTGGAGCTTTTTAGAGCATTTACAATGGACGGGGAGGGAGGCGCCGCCGTTATTTATGGCTGACGATACTTTTCGGACAGGAGACGATATATTGGACTCGTTCCCGTCGGCGTCAGCCCCGTTATGTAAAGAAACATATTACGTTGCCCCTATTAAAGTAAACTGCTGCCATATATGTGTCTGACAGAGCGAAAGAAGGAGTGAGCGGCGGCACGACATGGAAATGGATGGTGGCTGCGCCAGGGAAGCGTCAGGACGCGGCTCCAGGGCAACCTGCCTGATACCAGACATCAAGGATCCATACAGAGAGTGGTTCTTAAAAAGGTTACCTCCTTATTAGCACAGAGGAGAATATAAACAAATCATGCTGAGTCATGAATGCTGCATGGGTGAGAGGGAGGGGGGTGAGCAAGGAGTGAGGAATAAGGGAGCGTCTCAAAAGTTAACTCAAATAATAACATTACAACAGTGGATTCTCTATACAGCAGACAGCCTCATACACTGCACTTTCTCCACAGCCCCTTGCAAGCTCCGTCATGTTCCCTGTCATCAGATAAGAAGTGCAAACATGCAAGCGCGGCCAGATCAGCTGCTATCAGCGTCCTGGTCGTGTCTAATGCAAACTTTCAGGTAACTAAGGGGGACTGAGAAATGCTGTAGCTCTCACAGGCTTCACTTTTTGTAACCACATATATTTAGAAAAGTGATTAAATACCCATTTTGGAGGATCCCACGTCAACATTACATCGTGGCAAAACCCCTTTAAGGGACTGCCCCGACTGTACCGCAGGTGAAGGTTAGGAGACGCCTCCTCAGCTCTCCAGGCTCTGTCTTTGTGGAGCAGTTGCAGAATATTATATTATAATATTTCTATTATAGTCATTCTGCTCTCACTGTCACAAAGGTTAATTCTCTATTATCAGACCAGCAAACTGGACCACAAAGAGCCGGGGCTTGTGCCAACCCCACCCCAAAATGGGCACTCCTGAGCGGTTTGGACACTCGCACTCCTGAGCGGGTTGGGCATTCTTTGGGTTTGGCCCGGGAATAGAAAAGGGGGCAAAAACCCAAGGTTGTTGCGCAATTTCCCCAGGGGTCTGGGGGAAATTTTATTTTTGGGGGGCCCCTTTCCCCCTGGGGTCTTGGCAATTTTTCAGGCCAGGGATTTTTTCCCCGGGTTGGTAGGGGGGGGTTTTTCGTTTTTTATGAGAGCATTTTTTTTTCACAATGAAAATATTTTATTTTTAAATGAACCTATTTGGGGTTTAGTGTTTATCTTCAACTTAAAAAATAATTTAAAAACATCAGGAAAATAAAAAGTCATGGGGATTGAAAATAAAACCACCCCATCATTTTGTTTGTGTCCCGACATAGATAGATATTGAAAGTAGTTTAGAAGAGATAGTTAGTTTGGGATATAAATTAGTAGAAAAGATAAAAAAGGGAATAGTTTGATAGATATTAGATAGATAGTAGATAGTTAAAATATAGATAGATAATAGAAAGATAGAAAGTTTAATGAAAAGTTTGGTTTAGTAGATAGATAGGATAGAAAAGATATGAGTTTAGATAGATATGAGATGGTCGGATAGATATGAGATGGATAGATAGATTGAAATGGTTTGAAGATAGAAAAATAGATAATAGATATGAGATAATAGTTTAGTTTAATAAAAAGATAGATAGTAATAGATATGAGATAGATAGTTTAAAAAGAAAAATTTAGATAGATAGATAGATAGAAAAGATAGATAGATAGAAAGAAAGATAGGGGGGCATATACGTCATATGAAAAATTTTTTGGGCCCCCCTATTAATTTAATTTTTTTTAGTTCTAATTTTTTGGGGGGTTTGCAACGCCTTTTCCAAATTTTGATATATCTAATAACTGATGGACAAGTAATTTTTCCCGGGTTAAATGGGGGGTTTATTGTACTAAACACAAATGTGCAATATTAGTTAAATTTGATATATCAAATTGAAAAAGGCTGTTGCAAACACCCAAAAATTTAGAACTAAAAAAGGATTTTTTTTTAATAGGGGGGGCCCAAAATTTTTCAAATGACTGTAGATAGATAGATAGATAGTTTGTTTGAAGATAGATAGATGATAGATAATAGATAAAAGATAAATAGATTTTTGATAGATAGTAGTTTGATAGAAAGATAATAGATATGAGAGGAAAAGATAGATAGAAATATAGAAATTTGGGGGAATAGAAAGATATGGGATAAAAAGATAGATATGGGGTAGAAAATAATAGATAGATAATATGGGGATAGATAGTAGATAATAGATAGATAGATAGATAGATAGATAGATAGATATAAGGTTTGATAAAAGAAATAGGGTAGATAGAAAGATAAAGGGAATAGATTAAAAGTTTGATAGATAGGGTAGATAGAAAAGATAGGGTATGGGATAGAAAAGATAGATAGATTGAAAGATTTGATTGGGATAAATAGTTTGATAGATATTTTAAAGGGAAATAGATAAGAGGGTAATAGATATGAGGTAGATAGAGAGATAGATAATTTTTAGGTAGATAGATTTGAAGATAGATATGAGGGTAGATAGATAGATAGATTGATAGATAGATAGATAGATAGATAGATAGATAGATTTGAGGTAGCTAGATATATAGATAGATAGATAGATAGATAGATAGATATGAGGTAGATAGGGAGATAGATAGATAGATAGATGATAGATAGATATGGGGGAAAAAAAGATAGATAGATAGATTGATATTTAAAATAGATGATAGTTTGATAGTTTGATAGATAGATATGAGATAAAATAGTATAAGGTAGATTTGGGAGATAGATAGAAGATAGAAAAGATAGATAGATAATAGATATGAAATAGATAGGTAAGCAAGATAGATAGATAGAAGTTAATAGATAGATAGATAGATAGATATGAGGTAGATAATAGATTGATAATATGAGATAATTAGATAGATAATAGAAAATACAAAAATAGAAAATTGATAGATATAGATAAGATAGATAGATATGAATTAGATAGATAAGATAGAGAGATACATAAGATAGATAGATAGATAGATTAGATAGTATAGATAGATAGATAGATAGATAGATAGATAAATAGATTGAAGAGATAGATATAGATAATAGATAGATTGATAGATAGATAGATAGATAGATAGAGAAAGGCTCTATTGCTGAGCTAAAACTTTGAATGGACATGGGTGAATAAAGTACATAATCCTTTTGTTTATTGGAAGGAGTGCTGTGATTTTTTTCTTGTTTTTGCTATTATAGTCTTGGTCAGGACTGGCCACTGGCAGCCAATATTTAATTTTTTCTACAGCGTGCTGCATATTTTTACATTTTAGATAGAAAGATAGATCGATATGAGGTAGATGGATGGACAGATAGATAGATAGATATGCGATAGATAAGAGATAGATAGATAGCTAATATGAGATAGGTAGAATAGATCGATAGATATATAATAGATATATGATAGATAGATAGATAGATAGATAGATAGATAAATATGAGATAGATGGATAATAGATATGCGATAGATAGATAGATAATAGATAGATAGATATATAGATAGATAGATATGAGATAGTTAGATAGATAATAGAATGAGATAGATAATAGATAAGATATGAGATAGATAATAGTAATAGATAGATATGAGATAGATAGATAGATAGATAGAATAGATATGAATAATAGATAGATAATAGATAGATATGAGATAGATAAATGAGATAGATAGATATGAGATAGATAGATAGATATAGATAGAAGATAAATAGATATGAGAAAGATGGATAATAGATAAGAGATAGATAAGGATAGATAGATTAGATAGATAGATAATATGAGATAGATATGATAATAGATATTGAGTATAAAAGGTAGATAGATAATAGATAGATAATTAGATAGATAGATAGATAATAGATAGATATGAAGATAGATGGATAGATAGATATGAGATAGATAGATCAGATTAATAGAAGAATAGATAGATAATAGATAGATAGATAGATTAGATAGATAGATAGATTAGATAGATAGATAGATAGTTATGAATATATGGATAGATAGATATAGATAGATAGATAGATAATAGATATGAGATAGATAGATAAGATAGATATAGATAGATAGATAGATAGATAATAGATGATATGATAGAAGATTGAAGATAGATATATATATAAGATAATAATATGAGATAGATAGATAGATAGAATAAATAGCATAGATAGATATAGATACAAGATATGAGATAGATAGATATAGATACATGATATGAGAAGATAGATATGAGAGAGATAGATAATATGAGATAGATAGAAGATAAGATATGAGATAGATATATAGATAAATAGATAGATAGATTATAGAGAGATAATAGATAGATAATGAGATAGATAGATAGATTGATAGATATGAATAGATACGATAATAGATAGAGTATATAATTAGAATAGAGAGATAGATATATATGAGATAATAGATGATAGATATGAATAAAAGATATGAGATACACAATATGAAGATAGATAGATAGATATGATATAGATAGATTATGAGATAGATATATAGATAGATAGATATATAGATATATATGAGATAGATAGATAGATAGATAGATAGATATGAGATAGATAGATATGAGATAGATAGATAAATAGATATGAGATAGATATGAGGTAGATGGATAGATAGGTAGATAGATACTGATATTTCTGGTTACCAGCCCCCGATATTGAACGTCCCAGGCTCGGCCCCATCGCTCCTTTCCTTTGATGCTTACACGGACTGATTAAACTCGCCAACTGGCTTTTAAGCGGAGCAGACAACCTGATGACTTTCCGCTGTTGTCACCGCCCGGGGGCCTCCATCGTGCCGGGTCGCCCTGCGTTCTCCTCATACTGCTAATAACCATTTGTGGAGGGCGAGCGCATGTGTGAAGTTTCAGGGTGACGGGAGGGTCATGGCCATGACTGGAGACATTAATCTCCAGCAAGGTGACGTGCGGCGCACAGCTGTTTATGAAACTTATTTTTCACTTAGACCCGGCTCTTCCCTTACTGTAACGAAGCTTTAATGAAATCCGGGATGTGCAAGAAATCCAAAGACGACTGAGGAAGTGAAGTTACTATGTGTCCATTACCTGAAAGTCATCTGCAAGTTATAAACCCAATAAAAGAGCTGCGCGGTGAGAGGACGCCGGAGCCGCACTGCAGTCATCGACATTAATGCTTGATTAGGAAGGAAAGCGTAAAACCTAAGTCGAGTCGCCGAGTCTTCTTCCAGTGGTTATAAGTTGTGGATGTAGAGTTTACAGCACAACTGCACTACCCAATGGTATCGGAGCTACCCCAATGCACATACCCCCCCATCTCATTTACCCCTGTGGGTATGAGGCAGATGAGGTCTTTGATTTCTGCTCTACCTAGCTGTACTGTCTCAGTATCTCCAACATTCTTTATACATGTGCACCCCGTCCAAATGGGAACCCAACCCTCCAAATATTACTAGTAGACATAAAGCTCTCACAGTGGTAACTTAAAACTTCTGGGCCCCAATGTAAAATCCATACTCTACTTTCCATAAGTCAGTTATAATACTAGTGGCTTTCTATGTGGCAGCGAAAAATTTGGGCTCCATCTCACCAAAGGGCCCAGGTGAGACTGCTTATCGAGAACCCTCTAAAGCTCCAGTCTGGAAGTCAACATGCACATTTTGCTTACCCTTCTAAAAGAAGCTCCATAGCCAATGGGCCACATGTGAATTGTTCTAGTGTAAGTTGTTCCAAAGGAAGAAGGAAGGAAGCTGGAACACAGAGGAGAAGGAACAAGAGGGAAGGGGTAAGCTTAAATCTGAAGAAGAAAGAAAAGCCAGGGAGAAAATAGTGATACATAACAAAAGCCAAGGACTAAAGATGAACCATAGAGGAGGAAATGCCAAGAAGGAAGCTGAACTATGAAGGAAGAAAACCCAAGATGGAAGCTGAACTATGAAGGAGGAAGAACCAAGAGGAGAGCTGAACCATGGAGAAGGACAATCCAAGAAGGAAGCTAAACTGTTGAGACAGAAAAAGTCAAGGAGAGAGCTGAACCATGGAGGCGGAAAAGCCAAGGAGGAAGGTAAACTGTGGAGACAGAAAAGTCAAGGAGAATGCTGAACCATGGAGGAGGAAAAGCCAAAAAGGAAAATAAACAATGAAGGAGGAAAAACCAAGAAGGAAGGTGAACCATAAAGGAGGAAAAGCAAAGGAGAAAGTTGAATCATGGAGGAGGGAAAGCCAATAAGAAAGCTGAAGCATAGAAAAGGAAAAGCCAAGGAGGAAGCTGAACTGTGGAGAAAGAAAAGCCAAGGAGGAAGCTGAACCATAGAGGAGGAAAAGCCAAGACAGAATCTAGACAATAAAGGAGGAAAATCCAAGGAGAAAGCTGAACCATGATGGAGGAAAAGCCAAAGTGAAAGCCAGATAATAGAGAAGAAAAAACTAAGATGTAAGCCGGACAATGGAGAAGGAAAGGCCAAGAAGAAAGCTTAACTATGTAAGAATAAAAACTAAGGAGGGTTGAAACAGGGGGAAGGAAAAGCCAAGACGGACACTGATCCATCGAGGGTGACAAGTCAAAGAGGAAGCTGAGCCATAGAGGAAGAAAAGCCAAGAAAGAAGCTGAACCATGGAGGAAGTAAAGCCAAGAAGGACGTTGAAGTACAAAGGAGGAAAATGTAAGAAGAAAGCTGTACTCTGGGGGAGGAAAAGGCAAGAATGAAGCTAAACCATAAAGGAAAAAAGCCAAGAAAGAAGCTGAGCCATGGAGAAAAAGCTAAGGACATGGAATTGTGGAGAAAGAAAAGTCAAGGAGAAAACTGGACCATGGAGGAACAAAATCTAAGAACGCAGATGAATCATGGAGGAGGAAAACCCACGAATGAATCTGAACCATAAAGTAGAAAAGGCCAAGGAGGAAGTTGACTCATGGAGGAGGAAAAGCCAAGGAGGAATTTGACCCATGGAGGAGGAAAAGCCAAGGAGGAAGTTGACTCATGGAGGAGAAAAAGTAAAGGAGGAAGCTGAACCATGAAGGATGAAAAGCCAAGAAGGAATCTGTCTCTTAAATGAGAAAGAGGAGATAAGCAAGAACCTGGTACATAGGGTAAAGGTAACCAAGGAGCAAGTTAACTATGTAGAAGAAAGAAGGAGAATGAAGGAGAAAGCCAAATAATGAAAGGTGAAGAAGCAAAAGAAATGCAGAAGAAGGAAAAGCCAGGGAGCAAGGTAAGCATTATAAGAGAAGTCAAGGTGGAAACTAAACCATGTAGGAAGAGAAATCAAGGAGTAAGCTGAGTCATGTAAAATAACAAAGAGGAGTTAATAGGGAAGATGGACATGGCTTAGGGAGAATGGTTATCAAAGAGTAAGTTAAACTATTTAGGTGAAAGAAGAGAAACAAAGGAACAGTCTGAACTATGGAAGAGAAAAATATGTGAAATAAAGATTGGAAGCCATGGACTAAAGCCTTGAAAAAGAAAAGATGATGATGGGACATGATGAAGTGGAAAGACTTAATGTAAAGCAGAGACTATGCATGAAAAGGAAGGTAGACAGTAAAAGATGAGACATTTAGGAAGAAGTTAAAGGGGTTGTCTCGCTACAATGATTGGGTTTTAATTAAAAGATCTTTAAAAAACAAATGTCCTACTGATTTTGAGTAAGCCCTGTTAGTAGTACTACATCAGCTTCTCAAATCTCTATAGCAGCTGACCTGTTGATCTTTATCTCACTGGCTGTCAGGTCTGATGACTCATCACCTTCAGAATACAGGTTTGGAGCAAAAAAAGAGCCCCTCCTGCACAGAATGCTTCTTGTAGTGAGGAAGGAGGGGAGGGGGCTCGGGCTTCTGTGGCCGTGCGCCTGCTTCCTTCTGCTCTCTACAAGATAGATGTGACAGCAGTGACCCTGTGTGTTACTATAATCATGATGTGTCTGTGGAGCTGTAACTATACGAATACTATACAGATCAGGGGGCATGTGAACGCTTCATGCTCTGCTGTACTAGTGACACATCCTGAGTATAGTAACACTTCCCAGCTGCCCCGTGTCTGTTCTGACAGGGTCTGTTTGTTGGGTTGAGATGTGCGATTTTTTAAGCTAAGCAGGGGGATAGGAACACTTGCATCCCCCCTGCCTGGGTCCACACTCATAGATCAGCCCTCTCCTGTCTCCTGACTGTGGAGACGAGCAGCAAGAGCTGCAGCAGACCTAGGCAGGCACACACAGGGTTAACTCTGGCAGCAAACCCCCTAGCCCCCCCCCCCTCTTCCCCCTGCTGTATAGAAGTTACAGAGGGGAGCTGTCTGTGTGCTGAGGGGACTGGGGAAGAGGGAGGAGAAGAGGCAGACCAAGAAGCACGCCCCTCAATTCAACTGCCAGGCTCACTGACTTAGGCTGAAAGCTTGTAATGAGACAACTCCTTTAATGAGATTACCCTAATACTAAACTACAGAGGAGGAAAGAGGATCCAAGGTGTGGGAAACTCCAGGAAAATATATGCAATGGAAGAGAAATGGAGATAAAAGATAAGACAGTAAGAGTATAAAGTCAATGAGGAGACATTTGAGGAGATGGCAAATTATCATAATTTACACTATTCACCAACCAGCCAACATCAAACCAGTGATACAAGAAGTTATTATCTGGTGACAATGGCATCTGCCTGGGGGAAAATATTAGGCAGAAAATGACCAGTCAGTTCTTGAGGTTGATGTGTAGAAAGCAGGAAAATTGCCTGTGAGTGGCAAGAACCAAATTGTGATGCCTAGTTGACGGGGCTAGAGCATCTCCAAAATGGCCAGTCTTATGGGCTATATCCTGGTATGTAGTGGTTAATACCTAACAAAAGTATCCAAGGAAGGGTCCCTGCTGAACTGCTGACAGGATCCAGGACTGTCCAAGACTCATTGATGTGAATGGGAAGCAAAGGTCTGTCTGGTCTCATCTTAAAGAAGAGGTACCATAAAACAAATCGCTTACAAAGTATCTGTGGGTTATGATAGAAAGGTGTAAGGACACACAGGACAATGAAGCTTGCTTTACACGGGACTCCAGAAAGAAAGACTGGTCAGAAGCCTCATGCTGACTCCTGTTGACCACCGAGCTGCCAACATTGGGTATTTGAGTGTTACAGCAGATGGTGGAACTACCGGGTCAACCGAAAGGGGTGGCATACAAGCACACCAGGGAGTAGAGTCTAAGGAGTCCCCTGGTCTTCATCCTCAACTCCTGCACAGGGGCTTAGACTCTGCTGCAATAAATTTCCAGGTCAATACCCTTGACGTGGAAAAGCTGATAAGTTATAGTCCGGGTACAAGTAAAATGGGCATGGCAGGCAGCATACTAGAAGAATCAGTAACCAGATAGAGGGTCAGGGCAGGTGACAGACAAATGGAGAGGTCAGAAGGCAAACCTAAGGACAAAATCAGAAATCAGACACTACAGAACTTAAACACAAATAAAGCTCAAGCAGGACTGGGACAAGATATTCTGGTGCCCTAAGGAAATAAGACACATAGCACCCTCCAATGGAAAATTCAGCTCACTCCAAGCCTCCCTTCACCCCTTTTCTGTCTGGGATGAAGTGGCACCCTAAGCGGTCACCTACCTTCGCCTATCCATCGTCTCGACCCGGGGAAGAAGACAAGATGGTGGAGGCAGTGTGATGGGCAATGTTCTGCTGGTGGTATCCTGACATCATGTGGATGGCAGTGCACGTCACTTACCTGATAAAGAGATGGTACCGGGATGCACTATGGAAGAAGACAAGATGGCAGAGGCAGTGTGATGGGCAATGTTCTGCTGGGGCCGTCCTGACATCTTCTTTGTGATGAGCTGGAAATCAAGATGAACCCATAATGGTTACACTCCACCACTTATCGGATCTGCTGTCAACGTCTTGGTTCCAGATACCTTCTAAGGTTTTGTAGAGTCCATGGGTTGATGGTTCAGAGCTGTTTTGGAGCCATGAGGGAGTTTTAAAGCCTTGCAACAAACAACAGCATACAGTCAGCTCACCCACTCCTGAAGACAGCTATGGATCTTGTACGGAGCTCTACAATCCATCAGTGTTAGGATCCAAAAACTAATTGAATGCCCAACAAGAAAATTGAGTAAAAAGACATCAGCAATGGTACCAGCAATGGATACCAGCATGGGTACCAGCAATGGTACCAGCAATGGATACCAGCAATGGTACCAGCAATGGATACCAGCATGGATACCAGCAATGGATACCAGCAATGGATACCAGCAATGGTACCAGCATGGATACCAGCATTTATACCAAATGGATACCAGCAATGGATACCAGCACGGATACCAGTAATGGTACCAGCAATGGTAGCAGCACTGGATACCAGCATTGGATACCAGCAATGGTAGCAGCAATGGGAGCAGCAATGGATACCAGCATGGATACCAGCATGGTACCCAAAGGTACCAGCATGGATACCAGCAATGGATACCAGCATGGATACCAGCAATGGATACCAGCATGGATACCAGCAATGGATACCAGCAATGGGACCATCAATGGATACCAGCATGGATACCAGCATGGATACCAGAATGGATACCAGAAATGGATACCAGCATGATACCAGCATGGATACCAGCATGGATACCAGCAATGGTACCAGCATGGATACCAGCATGGATACCAGCATGGATACCAGAATGGATATCAGCAATGGATACCAGTACGGATACCAGTAATGGTACCAGCAATGGATACCAGCAATGGATAACAGCAATGGTACCAGCATGGATACCAGCATGGATACCAGCATGGATACCAGAATGGATACCTGCATGGTACCAGCATGGATACCAGCATGGATACCAGCATGGTACCAGCATGGATACCAGCATGGATACCTGCATGGTACCAGCATGGATACCAGAATGGATACCAGCAATGGATACCAGCATGGATACCAGCAATGGTACCAGCATGGATATCAGTATGGTACCAGCATGGATACCAGCAATGACATAAATCATGTGCTACGACTAAGAACTTACCTGCTCGAAACGCATTGGCGTAATTTCGTTGCCGCATTTAAAGGTGAATACGAATAATGGTTTTTGATATATTTTTATTCAATTTTCCTGCTGGATTATGTTTGGGTTTTAATGCTATGGCTGATCAGTGTGAGCACATGAATAGAAATGGCCCCTGTAATGTATTACATGTAAACGCCACATTATGATAATCCCGTCATTCATTATTATATTGCTGCTATCACTTCATCTGAAATATTTCTGGCTGCCATAAAGCGAGCTCATTAAACGCTGCGATCCACCCACCCCCCTGAATCAATTTTTACTCTTCAGTGAGATCTTTAATCAGATACCGATACCTACAGTGAATGTCTTCAGATCTAAATGTGAAGAGAATTTTGATGTCCGTAAAATGCAAATGACGCCTCCCGTCGCCACCACCTGATTTCGCGTTATGGATTTCTGCTGCGGATTGATCCGCCTTGATAAACAATACCTGGCTCGGCGCATAATGACGGATGAGACCGTCTCTCCATCAAGACAGATGCTGCACTCAGGATCCTGAATAAATCGAGGTCTATGTACAAAGGAGTTGAGTGCCGAGGACGGAGACGCGTATGAAATATCTTGGGAAGTCTGAGCACATCCCGGGCGCCTCTTAAGATCTTCACGCTTTGCAATTCAGTCATGTTAATGCAGACTAATGTCATTGCAGAGAGTCACCGGATGACAAGATATACGAGCCACTAAACCAGAAAACCCTCCTAACACTTGGACGACTCGGTTTTCGCTCGACACAGATGTTAAATTGAGACTACTAACTAAAAGAGCGAGTTAACCAAGTATCAGATGCTGTACGGGAAGTTCATACTGTGTTCAGCTCGGCTGCCATGGTGATGCTCAGAGGACTGTAATGAATATCTTACAGCTATTTACATGGAGAGTAAGAACAGTGCTTAATATGAGCCATAGGCAGAAGCAGGATCGGACTGGCCCAAAAAAGAGAAGGGGAAACCCCCAGTGGGTCCATGGGTCCCTAGTTATGGTGGGCATCTAGGCATGGCAGGGCTAGGCGCTTTTTTAGGATAAAACGAAAGAAGAGGGAAAGCAAAAAACATGTGCATAGTGTAGGGCATAGTTTTCCAACTTTGAAAATGAAAAAAACAGGGGAATTTTAGGGCCCGGGGCGCGTACGCCTTGGCAAAAATTTGCATGGGAAACCCCCTCTTTTCGGTATGCCACGCCCCTTCAAAAAGCCACACCCACCCACCCCCTCTGATAACGCTTGGAAGAAAGCCAGGAGATCCCTTAAGCCCGGTAGTAACCCCCCATAAGCAGGGAGTCCCCTTACAGGGAGGTAATGCCCCCTTTTCCAAGTAGATTCCCCCTCTGTACCAGGGAGGTCCCCCCTTTGTTACCAGGTAGGTCCCCCCCCTTTTTAGCCAGTAGGTGCCCCCATTGTTGCCAGGGAGGGGCCCCCATTGTTTTCAAGTAGTGCCCCCTTGTTTGCCAGGGAGTCCCCCATTTTCAGGGAGTCCCCCCCCTGTTTGCCAGGGATGCCCCCATTGTTGCCCTAGTGCCCCCCTTTTGCCAGGAGATGCCCCCTCTTTCCAGGTAGTGCCCCCATTTTTTCCAGGTATCCCCCTCTTTGCCAGGTAATTCCCCCCTTTTGCCGGGTAGATTCCCCTCTGTTGCCGTATGCCCCCTTGTTGCCGGGTAGGCCCCCATTGTTGCCAGTACCCCCTCTGTTCCATAGATGCCCCCCTCTTTGCCAGGTAGATGCCCCCTCTTTGCCGGGTAGTGCCCCCATTTTCCATAGTTCCCCTTTTTTGCCAGGCAACCCCCCCATAAGTTAAAAAAAAATAAAAAATCCACTTACCTCCCCCCGCAGCAGGGCCGCTCCCGTCTCCTCACGGGCAGGGGGAAGTAGAGCGCCCGCGCACTCCCCTGCGCCGCGCGCCCACTTCCCCGCGCCGCTGACCTGATTGCGGCGCACACACCGCGCCGGACAACAGGGGAGGAGGGGGGAAGGAAAAGATCCCCCTGCCCCTCCCTGCACAGCGAGAACTCCGGGCGGGTGAACGGCGCCGGGGTTCACCCCCTTTTGGAGCGGGCCCGGGGGCGCAAGAGTACACACTAACCTACTCTGCGCCCCCGGCCATTTTAAAGAACCCCCCCCCCGCCTGCTGGCGGCGGGGGGGAATGCCCAACTCCCCCGGGGTGGGGGGACCCCAAAAGGGGGCCCCCCCGCCAAAAAAGGGGGAGTTGGCTTTTGGGTTTGGGGGCCCCCCAACTCCACTGGGGGGACCCAAGAGTCAACTTCACTAGTGAGCCCTAAGAGTTAACTCCACGAGGGGCGTGGCCAAGATATGTAAGGGACAAGATGTGCCTCACAAGAGCTCCTCCAGGGACTAGCACAATCTCCGCTCCAGTTGCCCAAAGGGTCAGAACGAAAAAAAGGGAGCCACTGCCCCTGGGAACCCCCGTGGACCCTGTGGGACTCATCATCTCCAACTTTTTCACGCCCCTGCAAGGGCTAGGAGAAGAGGAATCCTCCGTCTCCCCACCGGACCCTCAGGCACCATCTTTTTCCCACTCCTTTCCCCCGTCAACCCCGGCCTCAGCGCA
>JAODAL010067974.1:0-17039 GCA_025379985.1 Phyllomedusa bahiana
TTTTGAATCGGGTTTTTTTCTTTGTGCAGGTGTTGGGTTTATTCCAAGATAGTGATGTGGTTTGTTACATCCATGTTTTTCATGTGTATTCGCTGCACAGCCAAAAACTACATTACAAAACTGCGGCAACATGTGGGTAAACCATATGTGGTTTTCTTGTGCCTTTCCCGGCCTCACAGAACAAACTACTAAATGTATTAAAACCCTTAAAGGGGTATTCCCACTTCGTTAATTAGCTTTAAACATTTAGACAAAGGTAAATAAAGACTATTACCAAATACATTGCTGTTTTGATTTTGCTACTCTTCAGAGTTAGAGCAGTTCTCATTTTCTGCTAGTTTACACTAGGTTACTAGCTGCGCCTCTCTGCTCCTGCAGCCTTGGTTGGAATGGTAATGTCCCGTCCTGCTGTGTCTTATTAGCAGCACAGGAGCTTGTTGGTTCTTACTGACAACTACAGCGCTCTAAAGGGTTAAAAGTTTGTCTGCCCTGCTATTCTGCCTTTTAACAGGATCATCTACAAGTAGCAGAGCTGATATACCAATCACTGCTGTCGAACCACCCACAGCCTACCCCGTTTGAAGCTGGCTGTGGCTCTGTGAACCAGCCCTATCTCTCCCACTATGTCAACTGGACATAATCAATCAAGACACGTTTCAGCCATTATATGGAACTAATAATTGCATTCCCTGATGGGAAGCGGGGATCTTAAAAACTGTACATCAAAAGTATATTAGAAAGTTGAAGGCTTCTCATAATATTATGTTTTAGCTTTATTGACATAAAACTGGAAACCCCCTTTAAACTATTAGTGACCACCAATGCACCTTTACAGCTGCACTATGAAGTGCTTTATAGTTGCTAATACACATTTTCAGGGTGGGTCACAAAAGACCTGTGGAGGAAGTATCTGCGGCTCAGGGGTATGTTCACACGGCGTATTGGGGCGCGTACTGTATGTACCACAATACGTCAGGTGTTTTGGAAACATGCATTGTTAGCGGCGCGTAGCAATTGACATATCACTTCTCTCCCTGGGCGTACGATATGATCGTATTGTACGCCCGGGGAGACAAGATGTAATTTGTAGTTCTCTATGAGAGCTATGAAATACCGTAATTGTGGCGCACATTTCGCCACGTATAAAGCACAATACACGGCAAAATAAGCTGTGTGAACATAACCTAGCTGTTTGATGCACCTACTCCTCCAATCCTGGGCATCTAACCTTTTAGATTGTGATCGATATGGACTGCAGTAAGAGCTCATTCTGTCACCACTTTGTTACGTCTGGGGTACCAATGGGTTTGCATGCTATTAGGGGCTAATGAAGGCTTCCATGTGTGCCATATTTGTACTCCTATTATTTTCCGATGGCAGTACAGCCTAAGGCTATGTTCACACGGTGTATTTGCAGGGTGTAATTACGTCCCACAATTACGCCGTGTGGACGGCAGGGCGGGAGCGGGGGGCCGGCACCTCACCTGCCCATAGACTTGCATTACCAGCGGCGCGTATACGCCGCTGGTAATTCACATGTCCATTATCTACCCCCGCGCGTATTCGCCGAGCAGGGAGAGGAGACATAATCCATAGTTCTCTATGAGAACTGTGGATTACCGTAATGACTGGGACACATTCCAGCCGTAATTTGTGCACTCCGGCGCGTAATTACGGACTGAAATACGTCCAATTTTAAGCCGTGTGAACATAGCCTAATAGCTTTACACTGACAGGTATAATACATTTTATATATGTAGTAGCACAGTGTAAGTGATCAAATGAGTGCATGTCCAAATCCCTGAGTAGAGCTAAAACCCGTGTTAGAAATAAAATAATCTCATGTAAAAAAAATTCCCAAATTTAAAAAAAAGAAATAACTTTTTTTTTTTTTTTTTTACTTTGCAAAATATTTTTCATGTTAAAAAATAAACCATGTACCTTGTATCACGACATCGGTAATAAGCTGAACTACAAAATGATAATTTTTATCGCTGTTTTTCTCTTTTTCCAAAAAATAAAAGTAGTCAGAAATTCTTATGTAACCCAAAACGGTCAATAAAACTACAAGGTATGGTGTTGTCAGCCTACTGGGTCACACAAAATGCAGTTCAAACAAATAACACATGCCTCCTTTTGAGCACACTTAAAGCTGAATCTGGATAAACCAGACATGAAAGAACTTCGTGGCGAAACCCTTTAAAGGGCTTGTCCCCACGGCATCGGTTATTTGTCGTTTTTTTCAGACGGTTTGCAGTTTTACAATCCGTCTGAAAACCGACAGCAATGCTTCCTCCATAGTCTTCAATAGAAAATCCGTGCAGCAGTCCCCACTGCATGGATTTTCTGCTGGACGTTTTTTTACACCGACGGCGTTCCGAAAAACTTAGAAAATGTTCATTCTCTCTCCCCCCCCCTCCCAGAACATGAGGGTATGAAGGGGGACAGCTTGAATCCGTAAACCGCGGACAAAAGTCGTCCCCCTGCATTACAAAAAAAGATCAAATACTATAATATTTGGTCTTTGCCGTGTAAACACTCCCAAAAAAAAAAAAAGATTAAAAAGTGCTAAATCAAAATGTGCATGAACTCCAAAATGCTACCAGTGAAAACTGTAATAAAGTTATCATGGTATTTTTACAATGAATAATGTAACTTTAAAATTCAAAAAAGATTCCATGGCAAAATTGCTTTCTGCTCTCTCCCCCACAAGTGATTTTAATAACAGTTGTATGTACTACAAAATTTGGCTATTAAAAAATAAACCTTGCCATGCAATAAACAAGACCTCATATGCCTTAACAAAAAAATAAAGCAAGTAACAGCTATTGGTTATTAAAGGGGTTTTCTCAACACAATGATTAGCTTTTAACATATAGGGACAGATAATTGAAGACTTTTTTTTTTTAAATACTTGCTTTGTTAATTTTTCTCTGGTCAGAAGATGTGTCTCCTCTTAGAGCACACAAGTTTCTGATTACGACCATCTCTGTCCCTCACCTAACCCTGCTCTTTCTTATCTCTCATTGCTCTAAGCTGCTGACCCTAGTGAATCACCTTCTGCAGATTCGTATCTACAGTGATGGACTTTGAAAGCCTCTTGTTTAGCTAAGAAATCACCCTTTTGAGCCTTGCAGCCTGTTGTAATACAACTTCTGAATCTCTTGCACTCCTTGTCCGTGTAACAGGAATGGCTAGAAACAGCAGAGCTGATGTGTCAATCACTGCTATAGACCTACCCACAGCCTGAACAGCATGTGTGATTCTAAAGCTGGCTGTGGCTATGTGCAACTGCATGGTGCGAAAACCCCTTTAAAGCCTAGTATAGGCCAAGATAAATCTGCTGAGTACCATAGAAGTCAACAACTAGTTCTATATCGCATTATTTTTGGCCAATAGCGTAAAGAAGGGTGTTGGTGTTATTCTGGTTATGATGACTAAATCCAAGAAAATCTTTATATCTACTCTAGGGGCCACATGTATGAAAACTGTCTAGGTCTAAAACTCACTTGGTTGCCCATAGCAACCAGTCAGAGCACCCCTCATTTTTACAGAGCACAATATGAAATGAAAGGGGAGCTCTGATTGGCTGCTGTGGGCAACAAAGTGAGTTGTAGACCTAGACAGTTTTCATACATGTGGCCCTAGGTATGTGTATAAAGGTTAAAGGGGTTTTCTCACTATGCAGTTTCACATAGCCACAGCCAGCTTTCCCATAGGGGATTTGGATGCTGATTCTGGGGGCGGATACAGTGCTGAATCTGCTCCAGAATCCACGTCTAATCTGATGGTAACTCGATTTACATATGTACCCTATGTAAAATCAATGTTGTCCTCCAGATGACGCTGATTTCACTTCAGTATTTTCAGGGGCTTATTGTAAGTGAAAATAAAGAATTAACGTGTATTCTCTGAGGTATTTTATCCGCCAACAATAATTTATATAGAAGGCAGAAAATGTGTGCAGGACCATTCAGCATTGTTCTGTGCTTACATTCTGGCATGTAAGCGCAAAATTCTGCGCTTCCATGCCAAAAATCACCTGTGTGAACGTATCCTTAGACTCACTTTCTGGTCAGGCTGTGGGTGGGTCTGTAGCAGGTCCTGTTAGGGTATGTTCACACGACTTATTATGGCACGCATTTAGCTTTGTATTGCGCATTATACGTGGCGAAATGCATGCCGCAACTACGGTAATCCATAGCTCTCATAGAGAGCTATGGGTTACGCATCGTCCCCCCCGCGCGTACAATATTTTACGCGCGGGGGGAGGATTGACATGTCAATTGTTTGCGCTGATTACGCCGCGAACAATGCATGTCAATGGGGCGTGCTTCCAAAGCACCCGGCGTATTGCGGCGCGTACTATACGTGCCGCAATACACCATGTGAACATACCCTACAGAGCTCTAAGAGTAAACAAACTCCATTGCTAAAGTTAAGAATTTACAGGGAGTGATTTACCGTGGTCAAGCTGACTGATGGCAGCTGGGAGCGATGAGAGAAGAGAGAGCAGGGAGAGGTGTTCGGTATCCAGAGAAACATGGGTACTCTAAGAGGAGTAGAACACAAAAAACAGAGATGATAGGTCATATCAACAACAGTAGACGCCAAAATCATGGAAAAAAAAACCACCTAAGCAGGGTGTGTACTTTAAAACAATCTTTAATCAATAAGTCTAAAAAAAATATTTTTCATATTCCACTGTCAAGCAAAGATGGTAGCCTATGGCTGTAGAAACACCAACAAAGGGGTGTACAGTCGTAAGTAAAGTCCCACCTTGTATACTTATTTGAGGGCGAGTGTAGTGGTAAGGTGCAATAGGGACAGGATCCGGACAGGGGCGTCTTTTTCGGCACAGCTTGGCTGTATAGGTCAAATAGGGACTTACAGAGTTTATTTCCTTGTCCCATACCATAATTACTAACCAGCCTCTCTACACACCTTACTTGGTTTAGCTTTATCTCTTGACCAAAGCAAAGGCAAAACAACAATGTATTTGGTAATAGTCTTCTTTTATGTTTTCCGACATGCTGAAAGCTAATCGTAGTTAGAAAACCCATTTAAAGAGGATGTCTCGTGACAGCTGTTTAAGTAACTACTTGTGTGTTCCCTGTGAATTAACAATTCTGGAGCATCTTCTCTTATAATTGTGTTGTGCTGTTCCTCTTATTCCTCCTAGAAATGAATTGAATCTGTCAGCTGAGTGTTACCTTTCCAATTTTTAGAGGGGCGTGTCGTGCATTCACTAAGGCTATGTGCGCACGGCTGATTCACACCGTAATTGTGGGACGGATTTCGCCCGTAATTACGGCATGTGTACGGGGGCGGGGGGCCCGGCGGCTCGCCGGCCCGATAGACTTTCATTATCCACGGCGTGTATCCCGCCGGGATAATGAACATGTCACTTTCTCCCCGCTCGCTGTATTGTGCGAGCAGGGAGAGGAGACGGAATCCATAGTTCTCTATGAGAACTGTGGATTATCGTAATGACTGTGATGGATTCCAGCCGTATTTGTGCGCAGTACGTATTTGCGCGCAGACTGAAATCCGTCCCAAAATCAGCCGTGTGACCATAGCCTAACTGTCAGCATTGATTGGACAATGTCAAACTGTGCAGGGACACACATCCAATTGGCAACACCCAGCTGACTGATGTAGTAACACATTTTTAGAAGGAGGAACAGTAGAGAGTTATTAGAGAAGATGTTCCAGTTATCTCACAGGGAACACAAGGATTTACTAAGATTTATTAGGAATAACCAAACGTCCTCTTTAACAAGCTGCACACACAGAAGTGTAATTATACATCAAGCACAGGGTTGAATAGAAGGTGCATTTTCATGTCTATATGACCCTGGAAGTGGCCATGCCTTTTTGAAAACTAAAGCTGGATGTAGACTTTAGATTTTAATATGTCGTTCTGGCTAGCAATCTGTCTTTGGGAGCTAATGGATACAATCCTTGATGACTTCTGTTAGGATATGTTCGCACGGTGTATAGTATGCGTCGCAATACGCCGAATATTTTGGTAGCACGCACTTATCAGCGCGTATTTCCAAAGCGGGGGGGGGTCCATTAATATGCATCGTTCGCGGCACGTATTCGCCGCGAACAATCGACATGTCAACTCTCCCCCCACGCGTACAATTCGATCGTATTTTACACACAGGAGGGGGATGCGTAATCCATAGCTCTCTATGAGAGCTATGGATTACCGTAATTGTGGCGCGCATTTCGCCGCATATGGAGCAAAATACGCGCCCAAATAAGCCGTGTGAACATAAAATTAGGCTGAACAAGGATTTTAGCTTCCCAGTCTTATTCTCCTCTAGAGATAAATGGTGCCTGAGATAATTGTCAACCGCTGTCCTTTGCCCCAGCCCCACAAGTAGAATGCACATTTGTCCAAACGAGACATCTATGAGGGAATCAGAGCTGACAGCTATCTAATTATGTAACAACTATCAGTCAATGGTGGCCTTAATTGGCACACAAGTGCTGATAAGAAATATGGAGTCATTCCAATCTGTGCCCATGATGTGTGCAGATAATATGGTGTTTATTATATTCCTAGGGTATATAGTCACTGGAAACCGTGGACTTATTGGCTCCTCATTACTTGCAATCTCATCAATCTGTACACATAAATATATCCTTTTTCAGCTAACAGGCCTAAGAGAAAGGACAGGAAAGCTGAATCCAGCAATAAAAGCCTGCAGGAGTCCGCCCTGTATCTGCTGAGCTGTCGTCAGGATGTTAATCAGTTTCTGTTAGAGGTAAGAAAAATCCCGTTTGGAGGACTCAGTTTACACACAATATGTAAAATGATTGTGCATAGCCGCAACATAAAAAATGGTTTGCTGGATTCCAGTTTTACTACATAGAGGACACACTTTGGGTATGTTCACACGGCGTATAGCGGCGCATAACATACGCGCCTCAATACACTGGGTGTTTTAGAAGTACGCACTGCCCAGCACGTACTTTTAAAGCGCAGGGGAGCCAGCCCCGTTCACGTTCATTATTCACGGCACTTAAGCGCCGTGAAGAAGTGACATGTCGCTTCTCTTTCCCGGCGTACAGTATGCCCATATTGTACACTGGGAGAGACGGATGTAATTCATAGCTCTCTATGAGGGCTTTGAGTTATCGTAATTGCGGGGCGCATTTTTGGCGTATTGCAGAGCAATTACGCGCTGAAATGAGCCCCGCAGTTACGCCATGTGAACATACCTTTACAAAGAAATGTTTTCATTATAGCTGGATCCTTAAAGGGGTATTCCCATCTGATTAGCTTTAGACCTGTAGGCAAAGGTAAATAAAGACTATTGCCAATTATATTGCTGTTCTGATTTTGCTTCATTTCAGAGATAAATGGACAGGGCCATCACAAAGGAGTATTTTTTCTGTTACAACCAGTATTCCTGGAAAACGATTTTTTTAATTACATTTTTGGCTTTTTTTATTTATTTATTTTTTTTATTTCGCCAGTCCTATGTAATTAAAAATTGCATATAAAATATTGTCCTCTGGCTGTGTGAGAGAACTTTTTTTGGCAGGGCAAACTAATTTCACTTCAACTGCTGCTTATATCTACATAGTTTCATTACAAATAGTAGGTAATAACTTAATGATTGCTATATTGCTTTCTCAACAGGAATAGATAAAATTATACTTAACCATGTTCAATACATGAAAGGAAAATAGGGTAATCTTTTTCTGTATTTGGGGGTTTCTTCACACTTATCTGGTAATTGCTGCTGCTATTTTCATCAAGCAGTCCTTACACTGAGGTACTATCAGAACTCACAGACGGGAAGTCAGGGAAAGTACTGTACAAAAGGGAATTTAAAAAAACCCATGCAATTAAAAAGTTAAAAAAAAAAGTAAAAAGAAAAATTTTGATGGTAGTGTGCTTTTATAGCAGTCCTTATCTCCTGCTTGTTTACACAAGCTTCTTTAGTTACAGATCCCCTCACTCTGCTCTAGTAGTGGCTGGGCTGGTGATGTTTCTTCCAGCTGTGTCTTATCGGCATAGAGCTTTTTTTTTTTTTTTTTCAATCTCCATCAACATGCAACATCGAGACATCAAAGCTTAATCAAAAACCTTTATATGAAATTCAAGTAGTAAATATTACAATATTACAGCGATAAAAACCTGGAGGTACATGACTGGCATGCAGAGTCCTTCCCGTGTATAGAAAACGCCACTTTTCCACAAGCCCGCAGGTACGACTGTGAGGCTTAAACAGTAACTCAGCAGTTAAGTGTTTCTTGGCAGCGTGTTAGTTCTTCTCTCTTACTAGACACTTCTTTTCATGACGAATACAGCTCTGCTAGCTCACATTTATAGTCGGATATAGTACTTGGACAGTGTCATTGTTTTTCACTACCTCTCCATCTGAAGTGTTCCTGTAACAGGCACAGCTAGGAATAGGATCGGAAATGTCAGTCACTGCTGTAGAACCACCCACTGCCTGCACAGGAGGTGTAAGCCTGAAGAGATTGTGAAGAGCGCAAGCAGGGACAAATGCTTTAATATCAGTTTTTAGTTTTTATTATATTCATTCAAAAAGCTTTTATTGGAAGAAGGTAATACACTCTACCGAAACATTCAATAGTAAAATACAAGAAATCCTTGAGTAAGTGCTTAGAATAAAAGTAGACCTTTTGGGTCCAACACAATATTTATATAAACTATTTTCATGTACTCAGTAGGGAAATAGAGGCAAAATTTGGAAAGCAAATTGCGGGGAAAAAAGGAGAAATAAAAAGATAAAGCAGGGGAGAGTGAAACAAACGACAGGGGTGGAGAAAGGAGGGGAAGGGGGAGTGTTGAAGAACAGCTCCATCAGATATGGGTCATTGTGTCTATCGCTTTGCCACGACACCAGCATAAGTCAGAGAATGAAGGGTACCACCTATGGAGGGCAAAGGAAACTCTGTACCATCGTTAGAGGATTTTAAAGCTGGTCTCTTGAGCTTTTGATGTCGTCACAGCCTTATGAGAGAGAGTAAAACATCATCATACCACACTCCCCAGCATGTGGTGTGGTGTGATGGATGGAAGATAATTCCTCATAGCCGGATGAGATGGGGTGCTTTTATGGAGAGTTCAGAAGTCATATTCTTTCAAAAGGCATTAGCGGCCTATTATAGTCAGTGGTGTGCTTAGAGTTAGGGTGCTTTCACACGGTGCATTTTTGGTGCGTTTTTTCAATGCGTTTTTTGTGCAGGAAGGCACGACAATTAATGCTGCACAAAAATTGCGGTAATTACCGCGATTTTACCACGAATTTGCCACAATTTTTGCCGCGATTTTTGTGCAGCAATGTGCAGTATTAATTGCTGTGCCTTCCTGCACAAAAAAACACATCAAAAAGGCACCGTGTGAAAGCACCCTTAAAAAAATTGTTGAAGTTGGGTGTATTGAAAATGGGAGGCGTTAATAGAAGTGATCTCAGGAGGAAGTGAGTGAAAAGGAAGGAGATCACCCAAGAATAAACGTATTTAAGCCCAATGATCAGTTTAGTTTGTTAGGGTGCTCTCACACACAGATGAGTTTTTAAGGCGTTTTTTGTGCATTAAAAGCTGCACCCTTAATCACTCCCCTTTAGGGTGCTTTCACACAGTGCAGTTTTGGTGCAGTTTTAACTGCGCTCCAATTAAACTGCCTTTACTACAAGCAAGCTTCGTTCAGTTGTCTAAATTGTTCAGAGAGGTGTTTCAGGTAAGTTATCCATGACTGTGTTTGAATTCTTGTGGATACAAACACACTAATTGATTACTCACTTTCCAAACCGTTTAGACAAGTGAAGAAAGCTTGCTGGTAATAATGCAGTTTAATTGGAGACAGTTTAAAACGCACCCCAAAAAGCGCTGTTTGGGGAAAACCCCATAGTTGGTAAAATATTTAAATTACAGGGTTCTTAGACCAGTCATCAAACTCTGTGGGCTGAAAAAGCATTGTATGGTTAAAGATTGTATATCCTGGAAATAAGATGAAAGAGGTTTACCACCTTTGACAATCTCTTCTTGTTTGAAGGATGACTTGACAATAAGCTGTTCATATAGTCTCCCAGCAAAAAGAATTAAACAATCATTTTAGGGTTCCTTCTATTATGTGGAAAATAAGGAGAACCCTGTAAAGGAAACCCCAAAGCTGATTTTTTATTTTGCCAGCCGAAGTATTTGGGGCATGGGTTGAGGATTCTTCTTGAATTCCTTTAAATTTTGTCAGTTGTGAGCTGATATTAGGCTCTTGATCATTTTGCATGTTGACCAATTTGGCGCCATTTAAATTGTCATTACCAAATTATCTAGTTATCAAAAAAAAAAAAATCCCATATAACTGCATAATCAGACAAATAATGCGTTTGGGATTCTACTTAAAATTGTAGGACAAAAACACACTTAGGCTTAAATAGACCAAACAGTCTGTTTGTAACTACACTTGATATGTTTTACGTTACTTGCAAAAAAAGTTCCATTCTTTATGTATAAAACCTTCGGGGAATTTTGCAAAAAAAGTTGTTTAAAAGGGCCCAGTAAACCAGAATTATGCAAAAAAAAAAAAAAAAAAAATTTCCAAAAAATAAACTGTATATTGGGGAAAGGTTGCTCTGAAAGCCATTTGACCTCTTTTAAAGGGTTTTCACATGGTAAGTCTTGGTGGCAGTAAAGTGACACAGTTTGGGTTTCTCTTCTAAGGCAACATTACAAAGTATGAACTGCACTGCCCTTTAAAATACAAAACTAAGAAATTAGTTAATATTTTGATCACAATATACAAGCCTACAAAACTTGCTTCTAGGATCCTCATTGTTTTGCAAGTAACTACTAATACGTCATGTTTTTCTCTTAGGCTTAATTGCGGGACGTATTTCGCCCCCTAATTACGCTGTGTGTACGGAGGCGGAGCGAGGGGGAGATAGGGCTTTTTTTTTAATGCATCACGACGTAAAAAATTTTTTTTGCTTCTTCCCCGTCGCATATGTCGAGGGGGGGAGAGGAACGTAAAATAGTCCCTTTTAGTGTGGATTGTTTAATGACTGGGAGTATTTGGAGTACGCGCCCCAAAAACGGGGCGGAATAGTCCAAAAATAGCCGGGGGAAAATAGCTTGTGGAAACCTGTCAGCTGGTTCATGCTGCCCAGAAAGAGCTGCAGGTTTCCTGTTGCCAGTAATGTGGGTTTTACCCTGAAATGTTATGGCGTTTTGGAGTGAAACACCTGGTAAAGTCGAGTCAGGTACGGGGAGAAGCCTTAGGTGTTTATGAAGCAGTCACTAAAAGACTTACATTTATGAATTTTGATAGGCCCACTCAATTGGGGGTTAAACCAGGAACTTGTCTCACAAGTCCATATTTTTTTGGCGTGCCCCCCAAAAAATTATTTTTATTTTTTTTAGGGGAAAGCTCCTCCTCAGAAGAAGTTGTGCAGCAGTGACGGCTCAACCTCCATTCACCTTCAGAACTTTACAGAAAAATTCACTGGTATGTGTATAGTATTAAGGAAGTTGTCTAATGCCCCAAAACTTAGAAATAGCCCGTAATGGTATAATATTAAAGGGGATGTATCGCTTCATCAGTTTGGTCTCTTGCAGTTTATTTTGTTTTTCAGTTACAGAAATCCAGGGGCTTTCTTCCCTCCCCTTTGGGGTTTCTTAAATGAAGGGGAATGACCTCGCCCCCCTCCCCTTCATGTTTGTGCTCGCTCCCCGGGCAGTGTGTATTTTGATCATGGGAGCTGAAAGCACAGCTTTCTCTTCCCCCCCCCCCCCTTGGCATACCAATCCACCTCATTGTGCCTGCCTGGAATTGTGTAAAACAGACAGGCAGCCGGGGAGGAAAGAGGCAGGGGAGGAATGTGCTCATGTATTACACAAATTACGGGCTACTGCGCAGCAATGCGCGTTCCCGTGATTATGACCGGGGGCCGGTCGGATTCAAATTTGAAGAGCTGGCAGTGAATAGAAGACAAGGAGGCGGAATTGACCCCGGGGAAAAGGGTAAATTTGTTTTCTGAAAAAACCCGAATAAAAGGAGAAAGGGGGAAAAATAAACAGCTTTGCAAATGACATCCAATTGCAAATTTTTTGTTTTTTCATGTCCCCTTTTTTTTAGAATATTTTTTAATGAAAAAAAAAAACCCTTTTAAAAAGGGAAAACTGATCCCGTTTTAAAAGCTCCAGCGGTCACTCTGTTAACAACATGCTGAGTGGTGATGTCAGTGAAATGGCACGTACTTAAGCAATCATGTGCTGACTGGATGAAAACAAATATCGGAGCAACCGCTGGAGCATCAACACTATATCAGCAGTGTATTAAATAGATTATTTCATTTTGTTTTTGTGTTTTTTTTTTTTTTTTAGAATCTGGATTCTAGATTTTTAAGGTTGTTTGGGGAGTTGGACAACCTCTTTAAGGGTATGTTCACACTGCGTTTTTGAATCCGAAAATCGCATCCAAAAACGCAGCGTTGATCGGATCCAAAACACATCCAACACGTATCCAACATACAGGTGAGTGTTTGGATGCGTTTTGGCTGCAGCAGGATCACACCCTATTGTTTTCAATAGCACTCCTGCTGCGTCTTTCAGACCAAGAATTGACATGTCGATTCTTTGAACGGATCTGAAAGATGGATCCGAAAGACGCAATTAAACACACATCGGCGATCACTCGTGTGATCGCTGATGCGTGTTTACCATTGTAAGCAGTTTAAAATCACATTGCTATTTATTAGATGCATGTTTGGGTCTGTTTAGTGTCCGACAGACGGAACCAAACACGCATCTAATAACGTATGTTCACACGGACTCAACACGCCGTGTGAACATACTTTTAAATGTTTACTGATAGTATGTTCTTACAGATTTAATTACAGATCTAATTTTAGCCATTTTCTAGTTATTTCTATGTGATTAATGTTACTGGTCATGTGAGGACTGTTACCTAGCTATCCCAAACTTCTGATGGAAAAATTTAGGTGAGCCACTGTTTTATTACTGTAGATTTGCCATTCAGAAGTCTGGGAAAGTTAGATGACAACCCCTGCAGGAGCGCTCCAAGAAAAAAGGGGAAAAAGCAAATGGGTGAAAATTTAAAAGGGGGTTTTTCCACGAAGTAAAATTGAAGTGGGGAAACTTCCAAATGAAATAAAAAAACAATTTTTTACCATTCATTAAAAATTAAAAAATTTCCCCGCAAATTTTTTTTGTTTTAGCTGCTCCTTTAGCGAACCATTGGGGTTTTCAGCCATTTTCAGGGGATTAAAAGACCAGGGGATGGAGCTCCCTCAGTCCTGGCGCACATGGGTCCCGAATCCCCCTCTCCCCCCCGGGCGCTTTCCGAGTGTTTTTAAAAACCCCAAAGGGGCTGTCTTCTAAATCCCTTATCTGTTTCTTTCCCTTTTAAAATTTGTCCCCAAAAAATTCAAATAAATTTAAAAAGAAAAACCCCAATCAGGTCTTTTTCATTGATAAAGAGAAAAAAAAAAAACAGGGTTTTGGTTTCCCGCAGGGATTTGAACCCAGGGCTCTTGTGCCTGGAAAGCAAAAAATTTTTTCCTCTCAGCTCCCAAAACTTTTCATAAACATACCCCTTTTTTTTACTAGAAGAGGAAAAAAACCCCGGGGTGAACCAGCAGGGTCATATTGATATGCAATTCAAAAAAAATCACAAAACAACCCCCTTTCTGAAACAAAACAAAAGCTGGATACAGGGGGGTAAGAAATGAATCCTTGGGAAAAAACCCCCTTTTAACATTTAACTTTGTCTAGTATTTATTTTTACTATACTATAATGGTCTTTAACCTGTTGTAAAAACTACAACTCTTAGAATTTGGTAACAACTTGCAGTTGTCAGGGCACTCTGGGCATTGGTTTTGTAACAGCTGGACAACCACAAGTTAACCTCCACTGCTAAACAGCATGTTGAGATTGATTTTCCTCTTTCCCTTTTTTTTTAAGCATCAGCACTGCGAGATCAAGCCGTACACTTGAACTTGCCACCAAATATACTGGGTGCTAAAGCAGCCGTGTCTAACATCCAGAAGATTTGTCATAATGTTCTTGACAGGGCAGAAGAAACAGTGCTGAGCCAGGAACAGAGGGTAAGCCATGTTTACTGGAAGATGGTAAGGATGTGACCCTCCTTTCAAAATCCACATATAATAGCTATATCTCGTCGGTCTGTTATTTCCTGAGATCAGTCTGTGTGGTTGATGAACTCAGGCACACAAACATGCTCTCACACCAACACAGTGGATTCTTGTACAACTTGGCCTCAGCTAACTTTATTCTTTATACTTTGTGACGACCAATACAAGAGAGAGTAAGGGTATGTTCACACAGCGAATTTGTGGCGTGTACTTTGAAGCATATTTGGACTAACGTATACGCCGCAAATACGCTTGAAACACTGATTAAGTGCTGTGTAAAATCCTCTTCGAGAAATAGAGAAGTATGTGAGGCAAAAATCTGCCTCAGGACATTGAAAGTATGTGCTTACAAGCATGTCTTTTCATAGCAATAAGTAATTCATTTGCACGCCGCAAAAACACCGTGTGAACTCCCTCTGACAATTTAACTGAAATCCTAGGCCATGTGGCCACTAACTAAACATCCAAATCCCCCTTAGCCCCTCCATTAGTACCACAAAAAAGTCCCATGTGACCATACCTATGGTTCTGGTTTCCACAGGTTAGAAGCCTTGTCTGAAGAGCTCACAATTTTCTCAACCGGTACCATTTTCTTTCTCCATGACCAAGAACATTTTTTTTTTCTTCTTTAAGTATACGCGCAGTTTAAAGGTTTAAAGCTATGATGCTTATTTGCAGTTCAAATATTTTTTTCCCATAATACATAGAGCTTTAGTTTTGTGTCATTTTTTTGAACAGATTTTTTTTTAATTTTTGCATAATGTAACTTTATTACAAGGTATTGAAACAGCATAATAGAAGAGGAAGCACGTATGACAGAGGAACACAAGAGTACATTAAAAAAATTCCATATAAATGGTTATTCAATGCAGGTAAAGATAAAAGTTATGAATTTGCTAAAGAAATAGTAAGAACATTATATGGAAGTTTAACGGACCTGTGCAGAAAGGAGAAAAGAGGAGAAATAAAAAGGGAGAGAGGAAGAGAAGTGGAACCTGGAGCGTAGAAAAAAAGAGAGGTGATAAGAAGGGATAAAAGAGAAACCAAGAAAACCTTGCCCTGTCGCCAATTCCACCACTATGAGGAACATGTACTTAGAAAGCGCATCTGAAAATAAGTCGTTCCGACTTAAGTCTGTCCCCTAGTTACAAACAGGGACTGGAACGACGCAAGCCAGGGACAGCCGACAGCGTCCAGGCGCTGCTGTGGCCCGGGCGCTTTCAGCGATCTTCGCAGCTGTTTGTGACTCCTGGGAGCGCATACAGCTGACTCTCCGGTCCGGGCACTGCTATGGCCCGGGCGACGGCGGGGATCGCTTCGGCTGTATGCGACTCCTCCCGGAGCGCATACAGTGGAAGACTCTATTGCGGAGCAGAGAGCGAGCGCTCCCTGCTCCGCAATAGAACTCCGGAAGGTCGCCACCAGACTTGCGACCTGCCGGAGTCTCCACCAGGAGTCGGCGGTAAGCCTCGGAGCAGCGGGGGAGCGAAGTGAGTATTTGTTTTTTTAATAAGCCCTATCTATATCTGCCTATGAGGGGACCTATAGCTGCTATGGGGGACATATACCTGCCTATGAGGGGACCTATACCTGCCTACCCCTGCCTATGAGGGGACCTATACCTGTTATGGGGGACCTATACCTGCCTATGAGGAGACCTATACCTGCCTACACCTACCTATGAGGGGACCTATACCTGCTATGGGGGACATATACCTTCCTATGAGGGGACCTATACCTGCTACGGGGGTCCTATACCTGCCTATGAGGGGACCTATACATGCTATGGGGGTCCTATACCTGCCTATGAGGTGACCTATACCTGCTAAGGGGGTCCTATACCTGCCTATGAGGGGACATATACCTGCCTATAGCCTGCCTATACTTGCTATGGGGGACATATACCTACCTATAGCCTGCCTATACCTGCTATAGGGGACATATAACTGCTATGCTATGCAAAACCGGCCGCAAACCGGTGCCATTGGGACATGGCCTAATAATAGAAAGGTTAAGAAGGAGCGACACTGAGGAATGGTCTGACCAGATCAGCGACCTGGTCTGAGACCCTGGATGCCAAGTCAAAAGATGATGGTTAGTAAGAAGCTAGTATGCCATGTGAGTTGTATCTGAGCATTATCATGATGCATAGAAGTTGACTGATGCTTGAAAGGTAATAATTGGTAGCGTTAAAGATCCTGCCTGAGGAAGAATCCATTTTTCGGTCAAATGTAGTAGTCTTATTACCTGCTGCAACCACCAGCCCGTCTGCAAAGTCTTTCAAAATCACACAGTATTTTGTATATGCGAGTAGGTGATCTTAGTTGGGGAGATAAAAATTGCTGATAGGATTGGAGAATGACAAGATAGTTTTAAAACCGTTATCTGCCCACTGTGTCCTTTTCCTCTGCCAAAACCATGAAAGGCAATGACTTTTAGAAGGCAATCCTATTACATTTTATGTTTTGAAATTAAAGACTGCTACTTGGTATTATATACAGTATCTATCTTTGGTGTACAGTTTAAAATGTAAAACCGTTAACCCTCGTGCATACTTGATAAAATACAGTTCTAAGGTGGAGAAAAGAAAGGAAAAAGGGGGAAAGGAAAGAAGTGAAGTATAGAAAGGACAGAAAATGAATGAAGAGGCGGACACAGACTTCTCACTAGCTTAACTGAGGAAGGCAAGAACAAGTACAGATCCCTAGAGAGCCAAGAAAAGCTCAAAAAGATGCCTTAAAAATGGAATAACTAAATCTGGACATTCAGAACACAAATACCCCTGATGGGAAAAAAAACAAAATTTGAAAAATTCCAGACAGAAAGGAAAGCATATAGTCTGAAACATTAAAATACTTACAAAAAAAAAGATG
>JAODAL010067975.1:0-17038 GCA_025379985.1 Phyllomedusa bahiana
AGAGGGAAAGTCACTGCACCTCTGCTAACCTACTGTGTATGGGGCCCCCCGAGCGAGGAGTCATGCCCTCTGTAACCTTTCGGGGTTTTGGGGCCCCCCGAGCAGACGGATGTTTTGTTACCTCTGTTTTAACCCCCTTTTTGATTTGGGGGGCCCCGGGAGTAACGATGTCAAGGGAACTTGCTGAAGCCTTAAATGGTTATTGGGCAAACCCAAACAGTTTGGGTGTCAATGCACCTTGCAAACCTAAAAATTTTGTATGGCCAAAAGAGCAGTTGTCATTTAAACCTTTGCTACCCCACTGTTTTTGGGGGGGCCCCCCCAACAGAGGAAAGTAATGCACCCCTGCCCAAACCCCACTGTGAAAGGGGCCCTTTGGGCAGACAATTTTCACCAGATTCTATTAAAACCCCGGGTGCACAGCAGAAAAAAGCTTTGGGGTTTGTTTTTTTTGGTCATATCAGAAATTGAACATTCTTTTGGGAAAAAGGGGTTTTTTTCCCCCGATTTAGTTTACATTTTTTCTTCATTTCAATGAATGGAGTTGGTGTGTTGGTTGTGAAAAATCAGAGAATAAACTCCTGCCAAACCCTTGCTGGAAAAAACACAAAACTCGGGGGGGGGCAAATTTTATGGTCAGGAAGGGTTTTTGAGCATTCTTGGGGGGGCTATCCCTTTTGGAAAAGGTTTTTATCACCTTTTTTTGAGTTTTTGGAAACCTCCTTTGGAGATCCCATACACCCAACATGGAAAATGTCTCCCTGGGAAAGGGTAGGATCTTCCCCCAAACAATGTAACATTCCCGTCAATGGCTAGTAATGTTTAAAAAATTTTTTGAAGAGCAGGACCAAAAAACTTTCCAAAATCCCACCCGGCCCTTTAATTTACAAGACCCCAATTGGGTATGTGGGGCAAATTTGGGTTTTGAGGGTTGGTTCTTTTGGACCCTCCCGCGCTTGGGGATTCGTCGGGTCCCCGATAATTTTGACCCAAAAACCCGGACCTTTTTGGAGTTTATTCGGCCTGGTTTTTCGCCGCTGTCCCGTGCTTGCACAAACGGTCTTTGCTGGAGGGTTTAAAGGGTGGGGCCCCACTGTGTGTATTTTCCTTCTTTCACTCCCTTTCAGTGAGAAAATTTCCGTTTTGGAATTTCGCCCTTTTAAAAACCCTTGGGTTTTTTTGCTGTAATTATCGTGACACAGTCCAGGAAATTTGCTCTTTCCCTCAAATCTTTACTTTTTCACATAAACCTGGACTTGTAAGGATTCTGAGAGGCAAAATATTGTCTTGACAACAGGTTGTCCCTTTAAAGGAACCTTTTATTAAAAAATGGGGCAGCCCCTTTAATACAAAGTGGACACCCTTGGTTAGTGGCATCTCATCATTGGGTTATAACCGTTAATGAGACAAAGTGCCCAATCTACAGCTGAACTCATGGGGGGACAAAGAGGGTCTGTACCGGCCTAATGGCCTGCAGTCACCAGGTCTCATGTTATAAGAGCATCTCTAGGATGTGGTGGACATGGAACAGACAGAGTTAGGTTTTCCATGATCTGTATAATGGTTTCCAGGACCTTGTTGCTATCCCAATTCTTAAGATTTAGGCTGTTCAGGGAAAAGGTGGCCCTAATGAAGTGGCCCCTGAGAGAGGAGATCCCGACTCCAGCCTCAGAAACACTGCAAGAAGTGTCCATAATTATAGAAGGGAATCACTTCCTTCTAGCTTCTATTTAACCCTTCACAAATTTGCGCTTAAGGATGAAATGGACTTTCCTTTTTCCCTCCAAGAACTCTATAATGTGACCCCTGACTGTGGGGGCTAAAGTGATCTACTAAGTGTCCTCAGATCCGGCTGTCTAGTGCTGATGTTCATCACAGCAGGTGGACCAAAACTGATCCCTAGCCTCCTAGTACGGCAGGACCATAGATACGCCTTGGTGAGATGTCGCCTCCTCAGGCCCCGCAACCAGGTACAACACTGGATCCCTGAAGAGAAACCTCTTGAATTCACTACTACTACCTGTGGGCCACCATACTTCTGGGATCTCCTTCCTTCAACGTCACTCTCCTCGGCTCATCGCTCCTTCATTCTCGTCTAGACCTCCACTTCAGTATCAGTCAGATCTTCAACCTGATGTGACATATGAACAATTCAGTATAGCAGACAGATAAACATAAGAGACTCAAATATTATGGGCCATCTGTGACTGCAGGAGGTCCACACCCCGTATACAGATTGTGTATAGGGCTCATCTATCTGAGGATTCCCTGGGACGTCCATCTCTTCTGCTTCATCCTCAACCTTTGTCAAGAGACAAAACCAGTGAAATAAGTGCAGGTTGTTCCATTCTGGTCATATTTAGAGGAGACTTTCAGATCCTCTACTGATGGATTCTCTGGGAACATTTCCCTCTGGGACAGTCCTGGGAATACAGAGGACGGGGAATCTCCTCTGCTGGATTTTCCTATCTGAGATCAATTCTGTAGGGAACACACAGTGACAGATACATGAGCTGCAATATATCTTTCTATATATCATACATGTCTCATCAACTTAAATTCGAGGAGCAGATATATATATATATAATATAACATATATATATATATATATATATATATCTATATATTATATTATAAGAGGGGACAGGAGAGAAAAAGAGCGTTGGGATAGTGCTGTCACATCTTGCTGTGTCTTCTCTCCTCTCCACCTTGTGATGTCGTCGGCGGGTGAATCCTCCATCTTGAACCTCCCTGCGTACAGATCCCAGTGTCTTCTATGTACTCCCATCCTCCATGGAGACATAGACAGCGACATCCTGAACATTATGGAACCCTGACAACACAAGGATCCATCATCATAGAGACCCATCATCCCTGTGTTATGAATAATGTCCCAGCATTTCCTCACATTCATCATCCAGACCCATCATCCCCTGTGTTATGATAATGTCCCAGCATTGCCCCTCCACCTGATCATCATCATCCAGACCCATCATCCCCTGATTTATGTATATGTCCCTGCATTCCCCTCACCTTCATCATCCCGTGTTATGTATTGTGTCCCAGCATTTCCCCTCATTATCATATAATCCAGACTCCATCATCCCCTGTGTTATGTATAATGTCCTAGCATTCTCCTCATCTCTCAACCATCTCTGACCCTATCATCCCCTGTTAATGTATAATGTCCCAGCATTCCCCTACCTCTCGTCATCATCAGACCCATCTCCCTGTGTTATGTATAGTTGTCCCAGCAATTCCCTCATCTTCATCATAATCAGACCATCATCCCCTGTGTTATGTATAAAGGTCCCAGCATTCCCTCACTGTATCATCCAGACCCTCATCTCGTAGTGTTAAGTAAATAGTCCAGTATCCCTCACCTTCATCATTTTCCAGAGACCATCGCCCGTTATGTATAATTCCCAGCATTTCCCCTTACCTCTCCATCATCCTCCAGACCCATCATCCTTGTGTGTTATGTATAAAATCAGGATTCCTCTCACTCTTCATCTTGGAGACCATCATCCCTGTGTTATTGTCTATTGTCCCAGATTCCCAGTCACCTCTCAGTCAGCAGCTCAGTGATCCTCGGGTGGTCAGTTTAGGATCTTCTGTATCATTGAATGAGGTTGGAGATTCGGGGGCGCCTATGGGTGCTGCTCCGTTCCTCGTGACACACGGGGCCCCACAACTCCCTCAGACGAATTCTTCACTACTGTGGAATCCTGTGTGATGGGGAGTCAATGATCATACATAGATTCTAAGAACCCCTCACCTTTCCCATCATTCACCCCGTTACTGATAGGAGAAAGCGAGGTCATGTGAGACTCTACCTCTCCAGGTTAACAATTAGATCGATCTCCAGGCGTGAGGTCTTAAATATCCTGGAGGCCCTGAGTCTCCGTCCTTGTCCATCCTATTGAGGGTCATTGATGAAAAGGGCCATTGTCTTTAGCTGTGAGAGTCACGGACCTGGGGGAACCTGAGAAGACAGAGGAAGATTGAAAGCAAGTCACACTCTATATAACTCTATTCTGTACATATATTTACCTACATATAGTGGATACCCCATCCAGGACAGAAGACTGGAACAGAAAATAAAGTCATCTAGGGCACGATTTCTTCTCCCAGGACAATGGGGGGAACTGCAAAATTATCTATACGAACCCACAACACTACACACTACTCACAAAATTGGTACGCCCCTGACATTTTTGTAAATATTTCTATTTACTTTTTATGGGACAACACTGTATGATATAAAGTTTGATTAAAATGTAAAAGTAGTAACGTGCACAGCCTTGTAAACAGTGCGGCCTGAAGGGAGGCGGGATCGTGCTCTCCTTCAGGAATGTATCAGTAATGTTGACATTTGGTTCCCTCAATGAAACACTCTCACAGACAAGCGGCACTCAGGCAGCCTCCAAACCATGACCACTCCCTCCACTATGCTTGACTGTAGCGCAGACATACTTGGTTTGTGCTCCTCACCTGGTTGCGCCCACACTCGTTGCACAGTCTTGAACCAAATAAGTTTTTCATGGTCTCATCAGATCACCAGGACGTGTGATTCGTAATCCATGTACTTAGTCTGCTTGTCTTCAGCAATTTTTTGTGGCCTTTCTTGTGCATCATCTTTAGAAGAATCTTCCTTTTGGAAGTACAGACATGCCGATAAATTTGATGCAACAATAGGCGTAAGGTCTGAGAACTGGCAGGCTGACCCCCAGCCCTGTAACTTCTGCAGCAATGCTGGCAGCACTCATCACTGGATAGGACGCTGAGCATTTGCACTCAACTTCTTTTGTTGACCATGTCCTGTTAAACCGCTGTATGGTCTTGCAGCTCACTTCAGGGTGCTGGCATCTTCTTATAGCCTCGACCATATTTATGCAGAGCAACAATTTTTCTCACATCCTCAGACAGTTTTTTGCCATGAAGCACCATGTTAAACTTCCAGTGACCAAGTATCGAGCTGAGCGTGAGGGCCCGGATAACACAAATGTAAACACAGCCTGCTCCCCATTCACACTTAGAGACCATGCAACACTATACAAGTCACATGACTCTGGAGGAGGGGAAAAATGGAAATTGGCGAACATTTCAGCTCATTTTCATTGGGGTTTTTTTTTGGGATCTACTCACTTTTTTGCAGTGGTTTTGACATTGATGGCTGTGCTGAATTAATTTGAGTTCACAACAAATTTCCCTGTGATACAAGCCAGTTTGCACAGACTACTTTACATTGTGTCAGATCTTAGTGTTGTCACCAGAAAAGTTAGAATACAATATTTACAAACATATGAAGGGGCTTGTTACTATCTAGAACCAATATATGTTTGCTTTCAACGCTGAGTGGTAGGACATCGTGGAGTGAGTATGGAGGAGCCGGCTAACACACTCAGACACAACACCTCCTTCATTATAAAACTTATTGGATTCGATACTGGAAAAGAACTATTCGAGATATATTATTTTGTAGGGGTATTGGCAGCTCGTGTTACACAAATATGTTCTGCCATTTGAGGAGCACAGGTCGGTGTCCAGTTCGTCCACTTTCTGTGGCCATATAATTACCAAGGCTCAGATGTAAGGACCATGTGTTTTTTCTTTATGGGGGGCTCTGCGAAGAGGAACTAGACCAATTGTGCAATATCTGATCGGATAGACATAAATGATAAAATGTTGAAAGGAGTCTGAACTGTCCAACAGAGGCGGAACTTAACGAGGGATCAGCTATAGCAACTGCTTATAGGGCCTGGTCCCCCCTGCCTCAGAACGTCCAGATCCTCTGGCCCGAGCTTTCAGAAGCAGGACCACCCAGCCTTAGCTAATCCGCCTGTTAGCCAGAAGCTGGCTGGGCCCTTGTCATGTTGTGGAATCGTGGAGACAGGTAAGTTTTTTTTTCTTTAATACTAATGTACACTACCCCATAGGAGACTCTAAGCTATAGCCTATAAGGGCTATCCCACCCCTGGGAAGTTTTACAGAGGTGGGGGACAGTGAGGGAGGTGCTGAAAAAGTAAGGATTCTAAGATATTTGTGTCCAAATCTGCCGGGATGAGTGAGCGGCCAGGAGATGTATTCAGGCGCTCTGGACCAATGCAGAAACAAAAGGGAAAGTCAACGACTACATTCAGAGAATTGTCACTGTGAGTCACAATAAGTAACAGCAGTATAATCACTTCTATGTCTGCAAAGCCTGTGTACACTGGTATCTACCACTATATGAAAATAAAAATATTGGCTGAAAATACTAGTTAGTGTAGACTTGAGTATACAGCACCGATCCTTTGGAAGGGTTTTCCAAGCCCACCAATCCACACTGTAAATAGATAGCTGATGTGGTGCTCAATTAAAAACGTATCTTCTTTTTATTAATGCAAACATTAAAAACATTCAACCACCATTTAGCAGCATGTCCATAAGTTTGTAAAGGAAATAAATGTATACTCAAGTATAAGTTGTGGCTGAACAGCCGTTTACAGCTTAGAGCAAATCACAGCTTCCATTCAATAACATAGGAGAGAAGCCAGCAGCGGGAACTAGGGGACACAGACTCCTGTGCGTGTTAGGGGGTAAGCTCTAACCTTCCTCAGGGACATTGCATGCTCCAAATAAACCTCCTTAAATACAAAAGTTAAAAAACATTAAACCTTTCTTTAAGGAAGCTTTTCAAACGGAAAATTTTCGTTTAATCCTTTGGTATCATCATCCAAATTTGCAATACAGAAGCCTCCCTCTCAATAATGTTTTAGTTAATTTGTGAATTGTCAAAACATCTAACTTTTTTCAAAAGGCAAACATACGTAAATCAGACAGCCCTTGTTTTCTCAGTGCAAAATGTTGGGCAAACAGTGATTTCACCAACCTTCTTCTTGTTCTCACTATCTCCTACCAAGGTGCTAGGACTTTTGCCTTCCACTTGTTTTTTAAAAGAAAGAATCATAGATCTATGCTTATTGAGCCTCACTTTTATGGCTCTAATAGGTAGCCCGAATATAAGTCTGCCCCATCGTTATATATGTGACACAGTGAAAATCCAATCGTGGTTCATGACCGACCAACAGACAGGAAAACGTTATTCACACATCTGAACCATGTGATAACGTAGTCTTGAAAGGCAGATGTGAAAACATGATTTTTCTCAAATGACACCATATAGATGTTAGCGTAACTGGGGGCAACAGGGGACCCCATCGAGGTCCCCTGTAGCTGCAGAAACAATGCATCACCAAACCTGAAATAATTTTGTGTCAGGACCATTTCTAAAAGTTGTATAAGGAAGGCAAGTTTTGAATTAGATAACAATGTATCCTGGTTTACTACTTCCCTAGCAGCTTCCATGCCTTTATTAAAGGGAATGTTGGTAAATAAAGACTTCATGTCCAAAGTGCATAGCCAAGTTACCTCTGTACAATCAACTTGAGCAATCGCTCTAAGAATTTGCCCAGCTGTCCTGTAACACATGGGCATTTTTCTTAACCATTGGCTATAAAGTAGACTCATGAGACGTACGCTGCTAGCACAAACTAAGGGAGAGTGCTACTCCCGAACGCGATCCGGCTTGTACACCTGCGCTTCCATTGCTGATGCTTCTAAGTAAGATAACTCTCTTGTTGGCTGTCCTCACATGATATGAAGATATTTTTGGATCATGCTGTTTTTACGCATTGTTGAATAATGTTTAACTTTTATATTCCTCTATGGAATATGGAGCTGGTCTTTTACTTTGGATTGCACTGTTATGGGAGTGGTTGAAACCCATTAGGACCGAGCCTGTGGAGGAGGCTTTGTAATAGGCATTTTTATCAAGCAAGTGATGGATGTTTTGCATGCATAAACATCGACGTACGCTGCTAGTGGTTCTAATAAAGAGTCGATTCCGGAGACTATCGGTTCTCCCCAGGGTGGCGCTTAAGGACTTTGAATCTTTGAAACCATATTCAAAATAGGGATCCGTGGGTTAGACTTATTAAGGATAGATTTTTCATGTGGAGAAATAATACCTTTTTCAAGGGTCTTATGTAGCACTCTCTCAATATTATTAGAAAGCTCTCTAGTCGTATCCCCCTTTAATTCTTTATATACCATGGGGTCACTCAGCTGACTATTTGCCTCTTGAATATAAGGACCAATGTTCATAATAACGGAAGAACCCCCTTTATCCACCTTTTTAATAATAATAGAGGGATATTTTTTCAATTGTATAATGGTCTCTCTTTTTTTCATAGATTCTTTACTCTTCTTTTTAGCCTTCCAACCTTCCGAAACTTCTTTAATAACCATCTGCTGGAAAACATCAAACGTCAGAGATTTAATCTCTGGATCGAATGTACTTTTCCCTACAAGTTTTTTGGAGATTGTAGTCCCCTCCCCCCCCCCCCTCCCCCTCTATAGAAGGCAAGCTGTTGTCTGTTGAGAAAAAAAACATTTGCAAACGTATACTTCGACAAAATTTATAGAAATCCACATTAAAGTCAAATAATTCAATTTCTTGTTTAGGAACGAAATTTAAACCCTTTCCCATTACCGTCTTTTGGGCAGCTGTATTCTTAGAAAGATAAATTGACAATTAACAAGGGTTTATTTTTCAGCGCCTTGTCTTCGCGTTGTTCTTGTTCACACCGCCTGACGGTATCGGCTCTGAGAGTTGGCCTCACTGGAAGGAATCTCCTCCTATTTACAGAATTTTCACAAAAATCTTTGTCACTTCAAAGCCTTTTAGTCTATTATCCTTCAAGAGGATCATTTTCATAGGATACCAATCCTCCCGATCCAGATGATGCAGAACTCCAAGCATTTTTTCGAGTGTTAGATTTAAAGCTGCTGCGGTGGGAACGTTTATCATCAGCCCATGTATACACACACGTTTGATCACATAGTCTTTAGTGTCCCTCTCAAATTTACGTAGTTTGTTTTGTAACAGGGTAATTTTAAACTTAGATGTTAGCCTTAAAGGGGTTTTGCCACGATGTAATGTTGACGTGGGATCCTCCAAAATGGGTTTTTAATCACTTTTCTAAATATATGTGATTACAAAAGTGCAGCCTGAAAGAGTACAGGCTGCCTTTCCCTGCTCATTCTTAGTTACCTTCAAAGCTTGTAATAGATACGACCTGACAGGAGCTGTGGCAGGAGTTGCGTTGACGAAGCTTCTTATCTGATAAGACTAGCCTGCTGAAGTTTCAGAAGTTTAGATATTGTTTTCGCTTTTTGCATACAGAATAAACTAGTTGTAGTGTGAGTTCTGAGTAGATACCTGCTTTATCTGGATGACAGAGAAACATGAAGAAGCTTTCAAGCTGCTGTGGAGAAAAGGTGTTGTAGTTTGTATACAGAATCCACCTCTTTGTAGTTTGATTTTTTTCAGTGAACATTTCACACGATCCCTTATGCAGCTCTGTTCTCTGGCTGTCTGTCTCTCTCTCTCTCTCTCAGCTCCGTGGCTTGTTTACATTTGCTTCTTAGCAGATAAGGCTCGTCCTGGCAAAACCCCTTTAAGTTCTGCATGTACTTGATTGTAACCTTCCACATCTATATTTTTCTTAAAATCCTCATCCAGCTTTTTAATCTCCATTTTGGATTAATTTATTGCAAGCTGTGGCTATGCACTTTGGACATAAATTCCTTATTTACCAACATTACCTTTAATGAAGGCGGTGAAAAGCTGTTGCGGAAGGATTAAACCCGGATGTCATTGTTATCTAATTCAAAAAAATTGCACTGCCTTACACAATTTTAGAAATGTCCTGGACACCAAAATTATTTAGGATTTGGTGTACATGTTTCTGCAGCTACAGGGGACCTCGATAGGGTCCCCTGCAGCCCCCAGTTATGCTAACATCTATATGGCGTCATTTGAGAAAAATCACGTTTTCACATCTGCCTTTAAAGACTACGTTATCACATGGTTCCAGATGTTGTGGATGGATGTTTCTCCTGCTGTGGCTCGGGGTCTCTGAAACCACAGCTGGATTCCTTCGTCACATATCTGAACGATGTACATCCGATTCTCAAATTTACACTAAAAGTCAGTGTTTTGCGAGTGTCCATATGGATGTATGGGTTAAGAAGCAGTACAAGACTTTTATACCCACTACTTTTATTCTAAAGAAACAGATTGCAACAACGTTCTTCATCATAGCAGCCAACACGCTCCACAGGTATTTAAAGGGATATTTAGGGGCCAAATTATTAGAGCTAGGCGTATATGTTCAGAGGATGAGACATATTTTGAGTCTATGGCCAATATTATAGAAAAAAATTTACAAAAAGAGGCTATGACAGGGACGAACTCAGGAAGACGGGTCTTGCAGGAAGTATGGTATGTCGAGACAGGAAGCTATTATCAGGGTATGCAAAAAGAAAAAGCAGGGTTCAAGATTCACTTACATATCCACCTATGAAAGCCATGCAGGTATAGTGAAACAGGCCATACTTAAATATTGGAAGATCTTGCGAGCCGATACAAAGTTCGGTTACTTGTTTAAAGATCCAACCCATTTGTTTACGGACAGGAAAGGACTTTCGGTTCATTGTTTGGTATTTCGGGCAACAATTAGTATCGTCAGATTTGAAAAAATATGTCAAGCCAAAATTTCAAACCACGTTTAGGAGTCCCAGGTCTAGCACGTTTGCGTTGCCAGAACTATTCCTCCATTATAAAAGGGGACAAGATTAAACACCCAATGAAGGGACATTCCATAAAAATTAAAGGGTTTCACACATGTGATAGCCAAGGTGTCATCTACATGCTAAACTGCCTATGTGGAAGTGTATACGCCGGGCAGACTAGTAGAGCCATAAAAGTGAGGCTCAATGAGCATAGATCTATGATTCATTCTTTTAAAGAAACAAATGGAAGGCACATGTCTAGCACCTTGGTAGGAGATAGAGAGAACAAGAAAGAAGGCTGGTTTGAAAAATAACCACTGTAGAGACAGAGTAAGCCTAAAGAAAAGTCTATAAGCTGCTCCCCAAATAATTCAAAAATTAATCAGATAGGGAAAGCTTAAAATATAACCTTTAATTTTTGCTTCAGATAAATAGACTATATTATAAATACCTATCAGACACTCAACCGATTTTAATGTAGTGTATACAACACTATACCCTAATTATCCCTACACCGTGACGGTAAATAGCCACCTTACTAATTCAGACATGGAAATAATCGACCAACAATTAGGGAGTTTCCGCAGTAACCTATCCCTCCTACTAAAGTTACCCTTAGCAATCCCTCAGAAATATGTGTCCCCAACAGTTTTGAATCCCTTTCCTGAATATTAACAGATTCTCTCAGGGGACTAAATTTTCAAGGTAAAATAAAAATGTGAGTACCGCTGTGTAGTGCCAAATTTATTAAATTAACACTTGTCACGCAAAACTAAACAATGTAAACTTTGAGGGAAAGAAGGGCTAAAGGGTTGTATACAATAACAATAAAAAACGTAGGCTTGTTTTGGATGCCACTAACCATTAGCCTGATTGTGCTACAAAACAAGGCTGGTGGTTTTAGATACTACAAATCGCTTTGAGACAATTAAACATTTAATATATTCCCAATATATCATGATCAGTTGAAAACAACTATAGTCAGCATAATCATTTAACCCTATCGCCTGGGTCTGTGTCTTAGGGGTCGATTAATCCACTGTACATTTTCTATTTGTTACAAATTTCTCTATTTTGAGTGACCTTTCCCGTTTGCTACCTTTAACTTATCAATCCCATTCCATTTGAGGCAATTTTAGATCCCCCTTTATGATGTGTCCACAATGTTAAGCATTTAGCAATGGATTGTGTCACCTGGTGGTCTAACATCAAACCAAAGATGCTGACAAACACGCCTCCGCAGCTCTCGAAACGTTTACAACGTATTTATACCACGTATATTGCAGTTTAGCAAATACACTAATGTGTCCGGTCCTAACCTGTGATGCAAAGTCTTGTACGAAATCTTTTCATTACCAGAATCTTCAAATGAGAAATTTTCTATATAATGTACAAGCCAGTACAGTTTTTACACTTGAAGAAGCCATTAGGCTTACTCCAATCTAATTAAGTCTCTTATTGATGTTGTAGTAAAATGATATGGTACCAGTGGTCTTTAAATTCCTCCCTCTTCATGAAGGTTAATTCTGTGGAGTTTCACCCATGTTCCTTTAGTATCGAGTTCAAGCTCGTAAATAAAATATGCAATGACGGTCAAGAGTCTCTAATCTGCCTCGCTTGCGGATATATATGTACCTATAATTCAGTGTTGTTGCTTTACATGTAATTGATCCATTTTTTGGAGATAAGCAATTCACTTATTCGCAGGTCATAAGCGCTTGACTTGAACGTCTCAAGTAGACATAATCCAGATATCCTTTTGTAGAAACCTTCTCCTATAGGTCATTTGCCGGTTCAAAATATCAATTTTAGTGGAGAATTCACTTTTAAGTCTATGTGATAGCCCACGTGGAATACCCCTTTAACGGGCTCCGGGATCATGAATACTCTCCCATTTCACGTGAAAGAAGAGTTGTTTGATGTGGGTTTCCTATAATACTCGTCATCATTCACCACTAGCAGACTTCACGATTTAACTCCAAAAACACTATAGACTTTATATTTATTTCGAAGTAAATCTGAGACCAAAAAGTGTTACAGTAAGTGTTCAACCAATGTCAAATTAGTCTTGTGTCCCAATTAGATAGTATTAAATTACCTGCTGGTATATGTACCCTTATTCATAAAACAATGCTGTCTACAAATTAAAGGAGGCTGAGATCTCCAAATACTACAGAGGTCTGCCCACCAGCAGAGTACAGATTTTGCGTAATTGGGCGCACTCGGCTTGCCCATGGCCATACCTCGCCAATGGCTGGTAGACCCTGCAATCAAAATACAAAATCATTCCTTGTTAGGAGAATTAACAGATCCTAAGTACAAACTTGTAATTTTGCCTCAATTGATGTGCCATGTGTAGTTAGAAAAATTGGGTTAACCGCTTCTAGGCCAGAAACGTGTGCAGGTATTGAGGTATACAAGGAAATCCTACGTCTATACTTGACAAGAAAGCTTCTTGATCACACAGATACCTTCAAGACCCTGCTTTAGGAAATCACGTTAGTATCCCTTGTATATGAAGCAATGATTGAACAAATGTGGATATAAAACTTCGATCCAAATACTACCCTCACAGTTCTTAGCAACGCTCCCACACCTGACACTATGGGACGTCCCTTGAGCTTTTTGTACCTTTGGTGTACTTTTGGGAGACTGTAAGTGCTATGTTCACGGATTTTTTGATCCTTTTTAACGGATGTTTTTGACTAGGCGAAATAAACGCATCCAGAAACACGGATCCTAAAAACGCCAACAATTGATACTTTATGTGGCATCCCGTATTGCAACTATGTTTCAACTTGCGTTTTTACTATAAAGTTGTACGGTATCCGCTTTTGGATGCGTTTTCATATCTACTCTCTCTCCCCCATTCACAGATCTGCTGTTGCGCCCCAAGCCATTCACAGATTTGTATCTAGAGCAGCGGGAAGCAAGTAGCTCGGCCAGCCGAAAACTGACCGCAGCAGGGTTACAGTCAGCCAAGAGACAGTGCGACAGCAGCAGCTGACGGCAGCAGGAGTACAAACAGCAGAGTTGACCCGGCAGCGGGAGCAAAGTAAGCTCGGCGCAGACCGAACTGACCAGTAGTGGGGGCACAGTCAGTTGAGCTGACAGCGCGACAGCAGCAGCTGACAGGCAGCGGCAGCACAGTTCAGCCCAGTTTAACTGACCAAGCGCCGATGTCAGTTCTGCAGCGGGAGCAGCAGTCAGACTCAGCGCAGCGAGCCTAGACCGACAAGCACAGTCAAGTCGGCGCCGTCGAGCCCGAGCAGCAGCAACTCCAGCAATGGCTGTGCAAAGACCAGCATCTTCACTCCGAATCCATCCCCTGCAGCACGCTCACCTCACTAAGCTGTGATGCGCTATTCGAGCGCTTTCAGCCGGCGTACTACAGTGTGGAGGCTTTTGGACAGCGTGCAATAAAAGCGGACTCATTATCTAATTGGGCTTCACTTTGCTGATAGAACAGAACGAAGGGAATTGACATGATCAATTCTTAAAGCGGATCCCGAAAAAAGCGCAGGAGAGCCCTCAAAATGCGCAATCGGAGAACTCCCGTGAGAACTGCGGATACGCTTTTGCATGAAGCAATGTTAATACATGACAATTGTTAGATCGTTTTACGTGAATCGTAAATTGGATCCAAAAACGTTTCGTGTTAAAAGCCCTAAAAAGTGTAGCCCACTAGTTTGAAATTTAGGGAAGTAGTATAATTAAATCTGAGTCATCAATCAAACTCATTTCTCTTGCTCAAGTCAGGTAATTAACTTATTTGGCATTTTGTAATAATGCCTTGTTTCTTTCAAGATATTTCGGTCCCTGGAGACTATCCATTAAAGGGTGTTGATTGTTAATGCAATGATATTTGGATGAAGTGAGTGACTGTTACTGTGGCGGCGTCATGTTAATAAGCAGCAGTGTTGTCAATATTGACGGTTCCTGCAATATCAATTTAAATAAATTTCGATGAGCAGTTTACAGCGTAAGATGTTAATTAGTCACCTGGTGAACATCCAGAGTGTGACACGCAATATTGGGTCGCAGTAGCTCATGTGGTATTGTATTGACACTTGTGCCACTTAATACTTTGATGGACTATTATGCATGTGTATATTTGGCAGTGTGTAGTATCTAAACACCAGCTTTTTTTGTGCACATCTGCTATGTTTACTGCAATCTAAAACTAGCCTACGTTTCTTATGGTTTGTGTATAAACCTTTACCTTCTTTTCCCTCAATGATATTTATATTAGTTTTGTGATCAACGTGTTATTTATATTTGTGGTCACTAGCGCGTATCTCATTTTTATTTTCTTCAAATTAGTCCCTCTCGAGGATGAAATTTTGTTAACTATACATGGAACGGATAAGATTGAAACATAGTTGGGACTACATACTTTATGAGGGATTGCTAGGGCTAACTTTAGTAGTTGGGATAGTTTCTCTTGGGCTAGGGAACACGCCTTGTTTGTGGCTGAAATTTTCCATGTCTGATTAGGTTAGTGGTTATTAGTCCGGTGCTAGGGTTAGTTTGTAGCTAATCTTTATCGGTTTGTGTGTAATAGCGTATTTATATATTTATATCTTTTATCTGTACTTTATTAAAGGTTATATTTTAGTTTTCCCTGTTTAATTTTGAAACCACTGTATGCCAACATTTTGCAACTGGAAAGACATGGTGCTGTCTGATTTCCGTTGTTGCGTTTGGAAAGTAGTATGATGTTTTGACAAGTTCACAACTACTAAAACATTATTAAGGAGGGAGGCGTCTGGGTTGCAAATTTGGATGCAATGTTTGTCTAAAGGGATTAAACAAAAAATTTCAGTTTGAATAGCTTTCCTGTACAAGCCAGGGGTTAATGGTTTTTAACAGGTTAACTTTTTTAACTGTAATAGTGTGGGGAAATTATTCAGTCACAATGTGGTGGTAATTTGTGGAGTCAGTTGTTCTGGCAATATAATCGGTCCTTATGTAGCAGCATTATTGGTAATGGAGGTATAGGTGGGAACGTGTTTGAAGCAGTATGAAGTGATATGTAGTGGTAAGGTATTTGCTCAATGTATTATCCGGTAAATGTTCATGGTCTGGGAAGGGACCTAGGCTGTCCAATATTTGGAATGTGGGGAAGTAATGAAGTGTGAACATGTATATGTCACGACCATGTGTTCTAAACCCTCAGGAATCGGAAACAAAGAAACATAATGGTAGGCCCAGAAAGCTTTCACCCACCTCCCCTAAATGTTTATAAAGGATTAAGGCAATGTTCACACGGCTTATTGCCGGCGTATTGTGGCGATATGGATTTCGTCCCGCAATTACGCCTGGCTGCCGTGCAAGCATGGGGCGGGTTGGTGGGGCCGGCAGCTTGCTGGCCCATGAATCCAATTATAACGGCGCGTATCCCGCTAAGGCTGATAATGTGCATGTTCACTTTCTCCCTGCTATGCGATTTCCCAAACGGGGATGGGAGACGGAATCATAGTTTCTCTATAAGATCTGTGTTTTACTTGTAATGCCTGTGGATGGATTTCGCCATTTGGAGCGCATACAGCAGGCCATAGGCTGAAAATCATCCACAAATTCAGCGTGCTGAAAGAGGCCTAGGGTAACCATAGCAAGAAAAAGTATGTGGTTAGTGGACATAGGAAGAGAGATGATTTCTGCGAGCTGAAAAGCAAGTCTTCCACCTTCTTGTAATCTCATATTGTGGCTCCCTCCATGCTGAGCTCTCATCAGAGATATATGAGATGGGGAGAGGTTATGATGGAGATCTACAGTGATCCGGGTGCGACGGTTCAGAGAGGTTAGGGCTAGAGATGTATGGGCGGGAGCAGGTTTATGTATTGGAGATGACATGAGGGAGGTATCAGGAGATTAGGGTAGAGATGTATGGGTGGGGGAGGTTATGGATGGAGAGTTACATGAGGGAGATATAGTAGATTAGGGTAGAGATGTATAGGGGGGAGGTCTATGGGATGGAAGATGCAAGAGGGAGGTAATCAGGAGATTAGGGCAGAGATGTACTGGGGACAGGTTAAGGTTGGCATGATTACATGAGGGCGAGGTTATCAGGAGATGTCGGGGTAGAGATGTATGGGGGAGAACAGGTTTAAGGTATGGAGATTACATGAGGGGACGGTATCAGAGATTACGGAGTGAGATGTATAGGGGGGCAGGTTAATGGAAGGAGACTAGCAAAATGAGGGATGGGTATCAGGTAGATTAGGTCAGAGATGAAATGGGACAGGTTATGATGGAGATTACGAAGGAGGGTCCTGACAGGTTATAGGAGCTTTAGGGGTTAGAGATGTATGGGGGAAAGGTTCTGGTAATGGAGATTTACATGAGGGGAGGGTATCAGGAGATTAACGAGTAGAGATGTATGAGGCGGACAGGTTTATGGAAGTGGATTACAATG
>JAODAL010067976.1:0-17038 GCA_025379985.1 Phyllomedusa bahiana
GGCCTTTTCTGGCAAAGAAATGCCTGCTCGGCATCTGGTATTGGGGCAGGCGAAGGCCATGAGTGGCGGAACCCATCTGTGTCCACCAGACGAAAAGGCAACATTTCCAAGGCCAGAAGCCTGGCAATGCCGACATTCAGCTTTTGGCTTTGGGATGGTTTGGGTTAAAGTGTTTCTTCTGCTCCCAAACCTGGAAGACAGAAGGCTGGCTGCTAGACTGGCCGCTGTGCAGGTCGTCAAACTGGCGGAAGGAGAAGGGCTAGGATGGGTCTCTGGTGGTGCTGGTGGTACTCGGGCGACGGTGGAGGCTGAAGCGGAGGCTGATCCCTGATCATGACTCTGAGAGACATGGGCAGCTGAGGAACGCTTGGTGGTGGCGCAGGAGGAGGAGGCGGAGACAGAGGGTGTGACAGTGGTTGGAGGCCCGGCGTCGGTCTGGCCTTTTTTGGCCAAGTGTTCCCTCCATTTCAACTAATGCATTCGCTGCATGTGACTAGACATGTTGGTGGGGGTTTAAACCCATTTAAGGTTCTTGCCTCTACTTATGCGTTTACGGCAAAGGCGGCATATGACATCGCTGGGTGAATCAGAGGCTTGGTCAAAGAAGGCCCAGGCTTGAGAGGTCCTGGACCTTTTTGACGGCGATAAGCGAGGAGCGGGGTTTGCGCTGACCGTGGCTGGCGGAATCATATCAGCGGACTTCTGCGACCGCCCTCTCCCTTTTTGAGGCGGGACCCGTACTGACACTACTCCATCGTCTTCCTCCTCGTCCACTGATGAAGCGCTCGCAAGCAAATTCTGCTGAAAAGACCACCATGGATCCGTAATATCGTCATCATCATCATCAACACAGGTGACTTGGTCGTCCTGACTTTCTGCATCCAGAAGCTGCGGGCTGCAAGGCGTTGCCGACCGCCCGGGATTTTTGCTGATTGACCGGCTTCCTTCACCTCCTCTGATGGCATCAGTAACTGGGCGTCAGAGCAGACTAAATCATCCTCTTGATCTTTTAACATGCCTTCTGACCCCAACCGCATTTTGTCATCAAAGAGGTCTTCAGACAATGGATTATCCACAGTGGTGGGTACACGAGTTGACATTTGGGCTGCTTCATGTTGGACGGATGCTGATGATACTGATGATGACATTTTTGGCCGTGACTGCGAGGACGAGGAGGTAAGACTGCTAGATGCAGGTTGCATTAACCACTGAAGGACAGATTGGCGACGATGTTCGTTACTTAGATTCACAGGGCCCTGACCCAGCGATGACAGGCCTGACGGTCCTGCAACTGACGATCCGCTGGCATGCGTGTTGTCGCCAGCACTGGAAGGAGCACCTTCTCTCGTACCTCTACCTCCATGTGCTACCCCCCTCTTTGCTCGCTTACCACCTGCATTTCGCTCCATGTTCAGAAATATAAAAATTTGAGAAGGTTTGGAATAGTTTTGGAAAGTCTCTTATTAAAAGACGGCAAATCACAGCTATTCTCAAATCCCTCTAATCAAAACAAAATTGCTGGATTCAAATTTAACTGCAAGGTGTCTATCAACAAATCTGGACTGGGCAAAAGTCCAAAAAACACGTATCTGTTATGTTTTGGTATAATAAACGGTATTTTTTGCACCTTTCAATTCACCTGTGGTGAATATAGAATTGCTGTTTTAAGATTTACGTGGATGCTGCGTCAATGAACAATGCTGGGTGTGCAAAAGTCAAAAAACACGTAACTGTTATGTTTTCGTATGATACACGGTATTTTTTGCACCTTTCAATTCACCTGTGGTGAATATAGAATTGCTGTTTTAAGATTTACGTGGATGCTGCGTCAATGAACAAACCTGGGTGTGCAAAAGTCAAAAAACACGTAACTGTTATGTTTTGGTATAATAAACGGTATTTTTTGCACCTTTCAATTCACCTGTGGTTAATATAGAATTGCTGTTTTAAGATTTACGTGGATGCTGCGTCAATGAACAATGCTGGGTGCGCAAAAGTCAAAAAACACGTAACTGTTATGTTTTCGTATGATACACAGTATTTTTGGCAACAAACAACCTGTGCTGACTACAAGATTGCTGGATTGTAATTTAATTGCAAGGTGGATATATCAACAGTCAAAGGTGTAATGGGTAAAATTAAAATGAACACATATCTGAAATGTATACTGATAATAAAAGTGGAGTTTTGCACCTAACAAAGAGACATGCAGTTACTAGAAATGATGTGTATCCAATATAAGTTCAGGCTGCCCAATATCCAGGAAATATTTCAATAGCAAACTGTTAGTAATAAAGATATTCCACTACAATGTCTACACTAAGTCTTGGTGAACTTTATCCAGTGTTCTTTATAGATAGAGCTTGTCTGTGTTCGCCTGCGGGGGCCCCCCCTTGCTCCCCCCGCCGTGAATTTACAGCGGTAATGCTCCCTTTAAAAATTCCTACTAACAATTTAAAATCTTCAATCCTAATTAACAAATTTGGAAAGGACAAGTAATAGTGAGGTTTTCCTTGAAGAAATAACAAATTTTCGCTGAGCTTTTTTGGCCACAGGCAGGCGCCAGTCCTTTTTCCTTGAGACGTGAGAGACACTGAACTGAAACAGGAAACGCTTTTTCTATGAAAAATGATCTGTGTTTTTTTTCCAGCCAATGCAACCCAACACACCCCATTCATGACCGCACACAATCTCCCCATGCTCTATCCTGAAAATTTGATTCCCTGGCCCCCAAAATTACAGGTAGCGCCAAAAAAGGCCAATCTTAAAGATGATGCCAGTTTTTAAACCCTTTTAATTATCGCATGATCGGGAATTTCGTCACCAAAAAAACCCTTTGCCGATTTAACTTTTCGATAAAAAATCCTCAACACCTTATTTTTATTGTCAACAGTTGAGTAAAAAGGGGTGGAAAGTGTGTTTTACGCTTCCAGAATGGCAACGTTTGGGAAAAAATGGAGCCCTCTCGTCAACCAAAGATGCCAACTGAGGAGCTGACATTCTCGTGCCTCAGAGTGCCTCCTCCTCTTCCCCCCCTTTTTCCCACTATAAGGAATTAAAATTTTTTTTAGTTCTTAATGTTTTTAATTAAAATGTTTTTAAATTTTTGCACTTTATTAATTTTTTTTTTGGTTTTGGGTTAAATTTTTAATACTTTTTTTGTTGTTTTATTTAAAAAATTTTAATTTTAAAATTTTTTTTTTTTACACTTTAACTTTGGTTGTATTTTGTTTTGTACTTTACATACAGGGCCCCTGGGAATAATATTTTTTCTTCTACTGTAAATCAACATATATGGTTCATTTTTTGGGGGAGAATTACAATTGCCCCCTGATACAAAATTTTATTGAACGGTGTTAAAAAAAAAAAATTTAAAAGACAAAAAATTGGGGTAAAACCCAAAAAATTTTTTAGGAACAAAAAAGAAAAAAAAATAGATTTAAGCCAAAAACTGCACACTGTGAAATCGGGGCCCTTTTCAGTATTTTGGGAAGAAGTTACTAGAAAAGACGGAAAATGATAAAAACATAGCATCATGGGAAAACGAGGATGGAGAGCCAAATTCCCAACATGGCGTTTGGGACTCATGAATACTCGGGTTTCCACACAACATGACCACTGTAGTTGAAGGAGGGCCTTTTACTTGAAAAAATCATGTGGAATAAAAAAAGAGTACTGGCTCCCTTCCCCCAGGGGGGATTTTATTTTGACAAATAATGTAAGAACAGGTGCTTTTATCCCAAGATCCCACATTTTCTGCCTTCAACTGGGGCCCCAGGAAAATCCTCCATTTTGCAAAGAATACCAAATCACATTAAACAAATTTTCGTGCGTGGTTTAAAGGGTTTTAAAAATCCTACTCCACAATCCAACCCCTCTGGAGGAAGGGTGCGCATGCGTTCACAGGGGAAAAAACCCCTCATCTGTGCCCTCACAAGGGACATTTCAGATTTTTCCGAGCATCAGGGTAGGGGGTCTGTGTTTATTCTACAGAAATGACAACCATTTTGGAATTAGAAATGCCGGGGTCCCCCTTACTCCCATGGGTCCCACTTTAAGGGAATAAACATAGAACATTTCTCTCCGTTCCCAAAAACAAAAAAAAAAAATTAAAAAAATTGACATTAAAAACTTTGACCAGTAAATAGCTTTAAGATACAATTCTAATCACCATTTAGATACCAGAATTAAAACCCAAATGGTAATTTTGGGGGAAAGCATACTGCAAAGTTATGAGCATCTTTTGCTGGCATTAAATGGCTGAACGCATCCAGTATTTTGTCTGCTGATGTGTGGACTCCAATCTCCATATCTATTAAAGGCGCAATTGACATTATTAAAAGTAAACACTTCTTAGGGGAAACTCAGGGAAAAAAAATAATTATTAAAATAATATATGGTAATCACTATACAAAAATGGAAAACGTGGTATCATTCATTAATATAGTCTTTACAAATAAAGGATAACAGTTTATCCTTTAATTTGTATCAATTGTCCAATGTGCCCTCGTTCATCCCAAAAGCTTGTTTATTGGATGGACCCACAAAACGTCTTTCTCAGCCTTATAAACAAGTGAATTAATTTATTAGCGACAAAATCCTCACCACATTTTTATTAGCGGCAAAAATCCTATAGTCCCTTTTTTTTTTTTCCAAAAAAATAAACAGACTTTTATTACTTTCATTTCAAAAAAAAGGGCAAAGGGCTTATTTTTGGGGGGAGACTTTTTTTTTTTTAAACACGACGGGTGCGACACCCGCATCTGGGCATTTTTTTTTGCAGCTCGGTGGAAAAACACAGAACCCCCCCCTTAAGCTCTGTTTACATTCAGGGTTTATTTCAGCCTTAAACAAACAGCAAATAAACGTGGGCTTAATTTAGCCATAAGAGAGAAAATAAAACAGTATGGGGGACACATCAGTCCGTTCCAATCAGGCCTCCCCCCTTCCTCCTCCAACTAAGACCAGCCGTAGCTGTTTTTGGGGGATCTTCTCCCCACACACACCATCACTTCTCCAGATCACAGACAACAATCATTTCCCCCCTCCCACGACCTCCAGGCTTACATACAAAAAAACAAACTCGGGCCCTGTCCCTTTAAGATGTGGGAGCATACCCACCCAACTCTATACGCTCCTTGAAAACCAGTCCAGCTACTTGCGGGGGAAAATTTATACCAAAATAAAACGTGTGTAAATTTAACCCACACCGCCCTGACCATGAAATTACAGTTTTCACCTCACCAACACCGGGGTCCTTGGTGACACATATCTCTGGCCACCAAAATCCCCTCTGGTCTTACTACCCCCCCCCCCCCCAAGGGCCCGTGGTTCGGGGCCCCTTTCTCATCATTCAGTGCCCCCTTGAAGGGCATCGCATTCCCTGTAGTTTCCCCCGGGTCTATGTTCTACCAAAAATTTGAAACTTGTACCCCCAAGAACCAGGGGTGACCCGAGCATTTTTCCCTTTCTTCTCCTTACCCCATCTGAGGGGGGCATGATCTGAACCAACCTAAACCGCGCCCCAGTAGTAGTAACGGGGAACCAGGGCCCACTTAATTCTGGGCACTTTTTCTTGATTTTTTGAGTTTTTCTTCTCTGCCGGGGACACTTCCCTCAATAGCTTCCCGGGTGCCTTCCCATTTACTACCTACCCAACCAGCCCTAACCCCACATCTGACGCATCTTCTGAACCACAAATTCCCGGGAAAAAATCCGGGGCAACCAACAGGGGCTCCAAAAGGGGGCTGATTTAGTTTCTGAAAGGCCCCTTTACATAGGGGGCTATTTTTAAACACGGTTGACTTGGCTCCTTTTGTCAGGGCGGTGAGGGCCCCTATTCTGCGAACTTGGGAAAGAACCACTATAGACCCCCCCCAATTAGCGGAAGCCCTGCCCTTTTTTTTTTTCGGGACGGGGCCCGATTTGAATTTGGGTTTCCCCTTTTTTTCAGTTGAGGTTTTATCACTCCTCCCCCAGAATTCCCCAGGGATCGGCTTTTTCCCCTCCCTATGGCCGATTCTGGGGGAAACCGCGAAACCCGCTTCCTTAACGCCCCCAACACCTGAACCTTTGACAGAGACTTTCCCAGTCTGACTAAAAATGACTATGTCATCCCAGATAGTCCCGCATATTTTTGTGGGGACTCAAAACCCGGTCCATGGCCCTCTGGAACATGGCCGGGGGTCCCTCTAAACCAAAAGGATCCCGGGCAACTGGGAAAAACCCCCTTTAGGTGTGGAGAACGCTTCTACTCTCTACCTCCTTTGCAAAAAGAATTTCCAATACCCCTTTGGGAAGATCCGGGTCGTGATATATCACTGAACCCCGCTCCTTTTTCAATTCTCACCCGGGCATGTTTTTAGGATCTACCTTAGACACCCGTTTGCTTTCGATAACGTTACAAATTGCCTTCCCCATTGGGTTCGGACGAGGGCTTGGGACTAAACACCCCTTTTGATTCCTCGATCACCCCAGGGCCAACATTTTTTTGGGCCTCCTTCGCAATGTCTCCCCGCGAGCCCTGGGGACCCTAAAGGTTTTAAATTGACCCTTTTCCTGGGGGTCGTGATTATCCCCTGTCAAACGGTGTTTTACTTGGGGGGTTCGTAAAAAAATCTCTATTTGTAGGGGCAACTGTTTCACGCTGCTTCTGAATGGCGACAGGGTCCCCCCCCACTTTGCCTCCCCAATGGGGTGCGTCCGTTTGGGGCCCCAGCGCATGGGGGGTTCTGAGGATCCTATTTTCAGAGTTTTAAAAAAATTCACATAAACATTGGTAGGGCTTTCCCCTGCCTGGTTGGTGTACCCCGTAATTCACCTCGCTCACTTTTTTGCTACCCATATGGCTCTTTCCATTTTGCGAGAAACTTGCTTTCGGGGGGGTACCACACCAGAACTCAGTCTCCCTGGGTTAAAGTGCCTGAACGGACTGACCCATTAAACCCTTTCCCGGGGTCTTGAGCCTGGAAGATGCTCCTTAAAAACATCACCTGGGCTATTTTTTTCTCCTCCCCCTGGGGAGATATGCTCTATTACACTTTTATACGGACTGAACTCCCCTTCCCAGGTCTCCTTGGCAACATCCAACAACCACCTGGGGTGTTTGCCATATAACAACTCAAATGGAGGAAACCCTGTGGATCTTGGCACCCCCTGAGAAAAAAAGCAATGGGGGAGAGATAATCCCATCTCAACCCCTCCTTTTTTAACTACTCGTTTTAAATACCCCCAGGGGCTGTTTAAAAATTTAAAAAAGCCCATCTGTTTTGGATGATAAACAAGGGGCGGAGGGTAACTTTTTTTCACTTTACAGAGTTCCCGCTCACCCCGAAGAACGGGGTCCCTGATCAATCAGAATTTCCTTAGAAACCCAACCCGGAAAACTCTGAAACAACTCCTTGGCTTGGGGTTTCCCCTGGCTGACTTCACCCGGGGTCCTACCAAATCCCTGGCAATTTATCAAAAGGGACCTCAATAATGGAAGGGTATAGGGGGTGCGGAAGGGGTACCGGGGGGGTGATTGGGATAGGGGGAGGACTGGGAAAAGCCCAAGGGTCGGGGAAGCCCCGGCCAATAGTCCTGAAGGATCCTTTCCTGGGGCTTCTCGACCCCCAAATGCCCCCCTAACACATGGAAAGGCCCGGGCCCTACCCCTTCTGGTATGGGTTAGACACTACATTGTTTACAACTCATCCCCGACATTTTGTCCCTGATATACAGATCCCCGTTCATGGGAAAAAGGGGGGAACCTCTTTTCCCCCGGCTCTGGGGGACACCATTTTCTACCACCACAAACTCAGCCCCCTAAGGTCTAATCCTGGAGTTGGGCAACCCAAATTTTACCGGGATATCTTCAAGTCGGGGACCAAATCATCAGGGGTTGCCCCCTCAAATTTTCCCCAAGCAAAACAGACGGGGAAACTCCGGGCACCCTCTGATACGCCACCCCGGACTCCCGGGATCTTTCCAGGCCCCTGACGAGGAACTGTTCTGTGGTAGACCTGTTCCCACAGATGCCAGAACAAGGGAAAATCCCGCCCCCTTAAACGTCATCATCAAGGTGGGGCCCCCCTACCCCGGGGGAAAAAAACTCCCCGCCTGTTTCCATGGGACCTGGGCCCTGGGTATCCCTTAGTGTCCCCATGAATGCGGTATCACCTACCTTTTTTTTGGGGTCAAATATGGTAATAGAGGCCCAGAAGGGCGGACCAGACCCCTGAGTCCAATAGTTTGACACCCAAAGTCCCATTGACCGTCAGTTGGAGAACTGGGGGCCCCTTTCGTGCAGGGGGCCACGCCACAGTGGTGTGACAAACATGGAAGAACGCCGCCCCCCTCGAGCTTCCCGGGTTCCGTAAATTTTGGGGGCACTGGGTACCCCATGACCTGGGACATGGGGATCCCCCAAAAACCACCTGCGGGTCCCCCTGTTTCAAGGCTTTTTCCCACACGCCTTTGGGCGGCCTTGCTGAGGGCTCTGTTGTCCCCGGGCCCCTTGGGAAACTCTCGGGGTTTTTCCCCGTAGAAAGACTTTGACCCCCTGCGGGCCCCCGGGAGTTCTCAACAGTGTGAAAACGTTCCACCAAGCCCACCCTATTGCCTTTGAGGGCCCCTTGGCCACCCAGGTCGGATAGGTCTGGGGGCGAAGTTGAACCCACCACAATCTCGTCTACCATCTGCGCTGGGGCACACACATCCGGCTATAGCCATTTCTGCACCAGGGGTAACAAATCAAACATCTGGGACCTGGTGGGCTTGTCAATACAATAGGTCCAGTGGTGGACCCTCTGGGCCCGTACCACTAAGGTAACCCCAAGTCATGCCAGGATTTTTGCTTTCAACTTTGGATACTCATTAGCATCCTGGAGGGCAAAGTCACAATAAGCCTTCCGGGGTTCTCTGGTTAGAAATGGGGCTAAGACCTCTGCCCATTGATCCGGTGGTAGCCGTTCTTGGTTAGCCAACTGCTCAAACCTGGTGAGGTAAGTCTCGACGTCCTCCTCCAGTGTCAGTTTTTGCAACGCTTCTTTCACGCTCCTTCTGGCATTATGTACATCACTAGTCACCAGATGCGCGGGCTTTTCCCGGGCCTGGATATCCTGGGTCAGCTGTTGAATCATCAGCCAATTGGTTTCCTGCTGAGCCCTCATGGCTTCCATATGAGCTTGCTGTTGCTGCGTCAGGAGTTTCTGCTGCTGCTGTGCCATGAGTTGCTGCTGCACTTGCAGAGCCTCTTTATGGGTCTGCTGCTGTTGAGCCATGGCTTGCTGCTGGGCCTGCATAGCCTCTTTATGGATCTGCTGCTGAGCTTCCATAGCCTCCTTCTGGGTCTGCTGCTGCTGCTGTGCATTTGCTTGCACTAGGTGTTTAATTAGTTCCTCCATGGAGGCTGATGTAGTGTAGATCTCAGTTGGGGCCTTAACACAGGACATTACTATGTCCAAATAGAAAACACCAGCAGCCACACAGTCTCTCTAGCCCAAAACCGTGCCTGTTAGCAGTAGAAAAAATTAGACGCCCGGCCCTTTAATTGTCGCTGCTGTACGTTCTATGTACTGTTGCATGCACCACAACTTGTCCCTGAAATGCCCATTGTATACATCCACCAATTGTAAGGGATCAGCTCGGTGGTAGGATAATACAGGACCAGTCCTTTAGCTCTGTTTACGCGCTCAGGCGTTTATTTCAGCCTTAGGCCATGTTCACACGGCTTAAAATGGGCCATATTTCGGTCCGTAATTACCCGCCGGAGTACGCAAATTACGGGCTGAAAACGGCACAATCATTATGGTAATCCACAGTTCTCATAGAGAACTGTGGATTACGTCTCCTCTCCCTGCTCGGCGAATACGCCGAGGGGGGAGATAAGTGACATGTGAATTACCAGCGGCGTATACGCGCCGCTGGTAATGCAAGTCTATGGGCCGGCGAAGTGCAGGCCCCCCGCTCACTCCCCCGCTCCCGCCCCGCCCCCGGCCACACGGCGTAATTGCGGGACGTAATTACGTCCCGCAGGTAAGCCATGTGAACATAGCCTTAAACAAACAGCAACATAAACGTGGGCTTAACTTCAGCCATAATGCAGAGAAAATAAAACAGGTTCACACAGTCCGTGGGGGACACTTACAGTCCTGTGTCCAGATCAGGCCTCCAGCCTTCATTGTTTCCAACTGAGACCGGCGTGTAGTCTGTTCTTGGGATCTTCTGCTGCACACATCAGCACTCTCTTAGCATCACAGACAATCAATCACTTCCCCCTACCCACCTGACCTCCAGGCCTACTTACAGAAAAACAAACTCTGGCCTGGACCTGAAGATGTGGGAGCAGTCACCCACCCAACTCTATGACTGCTCCTGTGAAAACCAGACCCAGACTACTTGCTGTGCAAGTATACTAACAATAAAACGTGTGTCAGCAACCTACCGCCGCTGACACATGAAATTACAGGTTTTCACCTCACCAACGCCAGGGTCCTTGGTGACACATATCTCTGGTCCACCACAATCCCCTCTGTCCTCTTACAATATATATCTGTATATATATGTATATGTAATATATATAATAAATATATATATATATATATATATATATTATATATATATATATAATATATATATATACATACATACACACACAGTACATATCCTATTGTCAACAACCATGGAGTGTGTGTCTATTCTTTCAGAGCCTTATCTTGAAAGTGTGGCATGCTGGGGAACTACAGGTCCCAGATATTTCCTGTAGCCACACTTTAAGTTAAGGGATTTAAGGGATTGTTTGTATGATTGTATAAATGTGAGTGTATATGTATGTGTGTGTATACATTGAACTTTCACTTACACATTGCACTCTATTGCCTGGGCTGAAGGATCTGCTAGTCTTGTGACTATGACATCATCTCAGGTCCTTGAGCTTGAAAACACTGGAGGTTTTCACAAAACCTGCAGTCTTACAGGCTGTTTATGGGGGTGGGCGGGGCAATGAACTTTAGACACCATCGCGCTGCCTGTGTGTTGCGCATAATGAAACTTTGACGCATAACTTTTACTTTTAAATTTACTTTTGCTGTTCTCATCCTTTATTCTACATACAAGAGCCAGCACAACCGGGTCTTCTGGAACCTGTGGTCCCCAAAAAAGACCTCCCTTTTTTTCATTCACTGAAAAAGCTTTTCAAATGACTTTTTTTTATTACCGGCCTCTCATAGCCTTTATACATTTTTGGGCGTATTAGTAATGCGCCAATTTTTCTTTTATGCCCCAAACATACGGCCCGCAATAAATTTAGACAATATTTTTAATGCACAACTTACTTTCATACATTCGGTCATTATAACTGAATATAATGAATGCAAAAATTCACTTTGAAGCGCCTTCCCTTCATATTTTTTTCAAGTTGGGCACATTAACTTAGTATAAAACAAAATGATTTTGATTCCCCTTTTTATTTTTGAGGTATTCCCATTAAGCAATCCTTGGTGAATGGGTATCAATTAATGTGCTTTTTTTTCATCTAATTGTCCCCTATTTTTAGGTGTGTGGCTACTGCTAGCAATTACCTGCACCTGTTTATTTTTCCCCAATTTTGCAAGGGGCTTTGTTCCTCCTACGGGGTTCAGTCTTTGGTTCAGCCCTTGAGTGAAAGTTGGCCTTTGTTGTATTTTCGGTCCAATTTTCCCGGGAAACCCCTTTAAATAAACTTGTCCTCTATTGTGTTGATTACTTTACAAGGCTTGTTTCTGTAAAGATTGTATTTACATGAAATCCCGGGTGCAAAACTTTAAATGAAAAAATTAAAAGAATGGGCCCCCAAATACTGACCCCTGTGGTACCCCACTAGTAACAGGGATGCAGTCTGAGTATGTATCATTAATCACCATCTTTTGTTTTCTATCACTAGAAATCATTTGATTATTTGATTGCCTGAAGTCTAGCTTCTTAAATCCATGGCGGTCAGCTTTAATTGCTAGAGTCAGATAAGTGTGGCCAGACTTCCTTTAAAAGTTAGCATGTATTTTAGTGCAAGTAGACCTACCTACTTTGAAAAATCCCCAGTTTTAAGTGGTATACTCCAATGTTCAGTGCTAGGTCCACTTTTTATTCAATTTTTTTTTAGGATTTTTAAGGGTCTTTTTGAACACGATTTTGAAGTGTTATCAGTGGTAGTGAAAATTTATGGAAGTGTTCATGTCGATTTTGGGTCTAATAATTTTCATGCATTATGGTTCTAGGGAAAAAAAAAATTAGGAGAATCATTTTTTTGAAAGGATCTGGATAACTTATAGTTTATAGATACATCACAGATTTTAAGACAACCCTTTCCCGCAAAGGCCAACAGGATATCGTTCCGAGTTAAATAAGGCATAGACTTGAGAGGTAACATTACCACTGTACAAAACACTGGTGCAGTTCAGTTCTGGTCACTAATTTACAGAAAGAATGATCTGTATTGGGGGAAAAGGACAAAGATGATCAACTAATTAATAAGGGGAATGGGGCATCTAAGTTAAAATAAACAAAAAAAATGAAATTAGAAGAGACATCAAGGGGAACATGTTAATTTGTGTAAATAAGTATGACCCTAAAAAAAATATGGGGAAAAGCGGGGTTAAGTAAGATCCTCTTCAAAAAAATGGGTGCTCCTTTCCATTTAGTGAAACGGGGCAATCTCCCGAGGTGGCAAAATTTATTTTCCCTGAGAACTGTGAATCTGTGAACAGCCACCCTTTAGGTGGCACAGCAAAATAGTTGGGGGTTTCAAAAAGATCAGACAATTATCCAAAAAATGATGTAACACATAGTAGTCATATGAAAAAATTTCTTTGTACAGTATTTACAACTAAATTTTCCATGCATCGAAAGGTATTTTTGTTTCATAGTATTCCATTTACCAAAAAGGGGGTAAAACAAAAATTCTAAAAAACCCATAAACCCCACTTTAATCCACTCAACTCCCGCCTTGGGGTTTTTACCAAGCCAAAAATATATGAACTATGAAAAGTGAGCATCATTTTCGCTATAAGATTTCTACCAAATAATTTTTTCCCGTAAGTACTTTTATGGGAAGATAGGGAATCTGACACATTTCATGCTGCCCCAACCCAGTGAGCAAAACTGGGACAGGCTCATCATTTTACTGTATGATTTCTTTGAAAGGTGAAAATTTAAAAGGGAAAACATAGCATACATAGATTGGGGAAAAAATAAAAAGTAAAGGGGTGGCCCCTTTCAGCGTTCTCTCTGCCAAAGGGCCCTTTATGAAGGGCTTTCCTATGCAAAATAATTGACCCCTTTTTCGAATGTGGTTTAAGCTGAGAAGGGTTTCCCCTTTTAATTTTTTTTTTAAACCCGTTCAGAATTGACAATTGGTGAGAATATTAGTTCAGTAATATTAGATCTTAGACAATGAAACTTTTTAGACATATTATTCTGATTGATTTTTTACTATAAACTTAAAACATGTTTTTACTCATCATTCAATTCCTTAGAGGGATACGGCATGAAAAAAGTAAAAAATTAACCAATAAATTTGAAGTACAGGATTTTTGTACACGAATGGCCAGTTCTAATGGGAATATGTTGATTATAGTCTGATGGCCTGCATTTTCTAAAGTAAGGAATAAACACAGGGTGAAAAGTTGCTAGAGAAGACAAGCTGTTCTAAGTTTCTGTAAACACTCAAGTCTGCTTAGACGTTAAAGAGTAGAATAAATTGGCATGATGTATAAAAACTGTCTAGGCCTGAGATTTTCTTTGTTGCCCATAACAACCAATCAAGCCCGTTTTATTTTTTTTCAAAACACTACATGAAATGAAAGGGGAGCTCTGATTGGTTGTGATGGGTTAAATCAACATGAGGGCCCAAAAAAGGGGACAACTTAGCACCCTTATATAATCTGGGCTATTTTTATTTGATGGCACCATAAAAAACAGGTAAGTCAGGTAAATTTCATTATTTGGTTTTCCCCTTTGGCTGTTCCACGAGCCTGCCCTTTAAAAAAGCTTTGGCTCACACTTTCTGTTCAGGTTGTGGGTGGTTCTACAGCAGTGACTGACATTTCTAGGAAATCTTCTTTAAACAATTATGAGATAAGAACTGCTCTCTCTTTGAAAGCAATCAAAATCAGAAAAGCAATGTTTCTGGTAATGGTCTTTATTGAACTCTGCTAACAAATACTCATTTGGAATGGGTACCGATACCAATGGAATACCCATTTAAAGTAAAGTTCTCTTCTCAATCTTTTCTACAAGGGCCTTTGCCAGTTAGAACATGATGATGCCTAGGGCTCATCAGTCATCACCAATGAACAAAGTTCATGTAAAAATTAAAAATGTTTGTCAATTTATCTTTCATTTATCTTCTAAATTAAATTTAAATGATAAACATGAATTTACAATTACATTGCTAGACGAGAGATTGATGGGGCCAGCGAAAGGTCTGTTTAGCATATTGTAACTTTTTAAACTGCCTTTCTAGCTGTAACTCACCAACAACTGGGGGGTTGTGAATGTGAAGAGCCATTTCATAGTCTGAAAAGCGTTACCCTAAGGGTTGGGTTAAACATTGTTGGGTTAAAAAAATTATAGTCTCCATTTCCATACCACTGCATTTTCAGCTGCCACTTAAATATTAAAGATATTCTTTACTTTTGACAATCTTATTAGAAGTATCTCTCAACCATTAGATGATCAAAGTGTCCATCCACTGAGCCCCCCGGCGATCAACTGTGATCAAGGCCGAGACAATGTTTAGGCAGAGGTAGGCAACTGCCTAGGGTACCACCTCATGCCAGACAGGAAGGGGTACAAGGAACTATAGAGCTAGCTAAATTTTTCCCTTTGGGGGTAGGAGGGTAAGTGCCTTATTTTCTTAAAGGGGTTTTTATATTTCATTAAAGGGTTTCTTCAGAATAAGGGGACATTGAAAAAACAACTTTGTAATTGGATGTCATTAGCAAAGCTGTCTTTTTTTCCCACAGTATTCCTTATCTTCTGTTTCTGTAAACACAGTTCCCCAGTGCTGGGGGATTTTTCCCTCCTGTCTGTCATTGAGACGGCTCTACAAATTTTTACATTCTGTCTGGCCCCGGTCGGATTCACGGGAGGAGCATTCCTGTCTCTCTCACTAAGAGTAAGGACCAGCAGGAAATTCACCTGCTAGCCAGAAGAAACACAAAAACCACTGCAGGGCTTTTACAAACAGAAAACAGCAGAAATGTGCCTCGATCCCTGCTTCTTCACTCAGAGTAAGGGGCCGTAGAATTTCACTCTGGGACACCCAGCAGAAAACCTGCAGCTGATTCTCAATCAGAAAAAAAGCAAAATGGTGCCATTTGGGGCCTAACTCTCCTGCATTTGAAGGGAGATCTGTGCCATTTCATAGGAACACTGGATCAACTGTATTATAGAAGCTGTCTAGATAGAAAAGCAGGTATGTGGTTTTAAACAGCTCTTACAAATAAGGGCTGCAGGCAGAGGAACAGTGAGATGTGGACTCAGACAGAGGGGGGGGGGGGGGGAACAGGGCTCGGGAGCCAGCATGAACAGTGATGATGTCATCACCCTTCAGTTAAGAAACACCCAGCTGGGAGGGGAAGAAACGCCCCTGGATTTGTAGAGCTGAGAAATTGAAAGTACTTTGAAACACATGAACTGAAGAAGCGATACATCCCCTATAAGGCACCTTGTACCAGCCCTCACTGTAATTTGTGAGGAAATCTGATAGAAAGTGTTAAATGTCCCGGTAGCTCCACCAAAGGGAACATGAAGCATAAAACCACTCTTATTCAAATCATTGGGCTGTCTTTGTTCCATAGGATAGGATAGGTTCTCCAAAGGGAGAAGCGCTCTTTGTATTTACTCTCCAGTCTGGCCAAGAGATGAGGATCCTAGACAGAGGATCCCTCTCCAGGGTAAAGAAATATTGTTTTGGCTAAACTGGATAACCCCTTTTAAACAGACATATTTATGCACTAGGCTACGTTTATGTCCAATTATTATGTTAAATATCTGTAATCTTCACTGTTTAAGAAAGGACACTGTTATTTAATTTTTCATGCACCTTGATTACCTGCTATACACAGAATATTATGTTATAGTATCCTAACAAATATTCTGTACTGCTCCCAGGCTACTATATATAATATTTTATTAAAATTATATATATATATATATATATATATATATATATATATATATATATACACACATGTATGTATACATAATAAGCCTTAGTATATCATTGTTGTAGATTTCTATGAACTTCATCTCCAACTCCACCAATAGATGAGAAACTATAGCCCAAGCATCTTAAAAGTGATTTGTCCACCAGTTGTTCTATTCAGTTGTTGTAGGGGTGCACTTCTGATATTAGATTACAGTGAATAGTATACATTTGTAGCCAGCTGCACTTTGCTTTTAGGAAATCTCCCCTTTGTGTTAGATAAGAAGGACATGGCAGTTCACTAAGAGCTGTGGATTTCTATATTCAAATAAACATAAGTAATAGTGATACCTTTCTTGAGATCTAACTTAGAAAACTGTTGGCAAGCAAAAGACTATGCTGTCGGTTTTGTCTTACATCACATAAGAAGGCTCATATTCCCCTGTTTGTATTTTATGGTCAAGCTGCAAAGTTTTTCTGTCATGTGTGAAAGATTTACATTGTTGTGGGCAAGTAGCAAGGCTGCTACTTGTTGAAGGCAACCACCATTAAAGGGGTATAGGTATGGGGTTACAACAAATGAATATGTAAATGAAACCATGCTCTGCTTTTAAAATTCTTGCATGGACGCTAGTCAGGAATCTGCTGCTTCTATAGTGTCTGCCGTCTGCCAACTTCCACAAACACATTGTCATACTACTTTGTAAAGTGTGATGTTTTGTTCGGGGAGGACCTAGGGGGTTCTATATATCTACCTACAGGGGGGCCTGGCCTGTATACCTACCTACTGGGGGGCCCTATTCATACTTTGGGGTTTTTAAAAACTACCTTGGCATTGTCCCCTAAGTCTACCTACCTATTAGGGAGCCATTT
>JAODAL010067977.1:0-17037 GCA_025379985.1 Phyllomedusa bahiana
TTTACTGGCATACGCGGTCCACGACGGGTATATCAATGTCCAGTTCAACTAAAATGGTGGTTGAAAACTCTTTTTCCGGCACTTTTTAATCTGGGGTCATGCAGGTTTGGGGCTCATGCTGCGTTCCAGGACAGGGATATTCAATGTCCGGGTTCAAGTAAAATGATGGCTCAAATCATACTGCCTTCTGGCACTTTTTAATTTGTGGGTCATGCAGGTTTAAGGGTTATGCTGTGGTACAAGACAGGGATAGTGAATGGTGTGTGACTTTTTTTCTGTAGCTTTTATAACCTAAGTGTGTTGCCTAAGATGTAGCACGTATCCATCTGACTGTTGTGGATTTTAATTCCAGCTTCTCCAGCCCTGTTTGGGTGTAAAAATGAAGGTGTTGTTGCTCTCCCATAGACTTTAATGGTCATCGATGATAATCTATCATCGACCATCGAATATGTTATTGGTTATTGCCGTCATCGACCATCGACCCGATGACGATAGTCAACGTAATCGCTCAACACTACTTGCGAGTGCTTCATCACTGGATGAGGAGGAGGACGATGGGTAGTGTCAGTATGGGTCCCGCCTCAAAAAGGGAGAGGGCGGTCGCACAAGTCTGCTGAGATTATTCTGCCAGCCTTGATCAGCGGAAACACCGCTCCTCGCTTATCGCCGTCGAAAAGGTCCAGGAACTCTTAAGCCTGGGTATTTTTTGATCAAGCCTCTGATTCACTAAGCGATGTCATATGCCGCCTTTGCCGTAAACGCATCAGTAGAGGGAAGAATCTTATGTGTTTAACCACCACCAACATGTCTAGTCACATGCAGCACATGCATGAGTTGAAATGGAGTGAACACTTGGCGAAAAAATACCACACCGGTCCCGGGCTTCCATCCACTGTGACACCCTCTGTCTCCGCCACCTCCTCCTCCGCCGCTTCCAAGACCAGGCGTTCCTCAGCTGCCCATGTCTCTCAGCGTCATGAGCAAGGATCAGCCTCCGCTTCAGCCTCCACCGTCGCCCGAGAACCACCACCACCGCCAGAGACCCATCCTACCCCTTCTCCTTCTGCCAGTTGGACGACCTGCACGCCGTACAGCGGCCAGTCTAGCAGCCAGCCTTCTGTCTACAAGTTTTGGGATCAGATGAAACATTTTAACCCAAACCATCTCAAAACCAAAAGCCTGAATGGCGGCATTGCCAGGATTTTGGCCTTGGAAATGTTGCCTTTCCGTCTGGTGGACACAGATGGGTTCCGCAACGTCATGGCTCTTGCCTGCCCCCTATACCAGATGCCGAGCAGGCATTTCTTTGCCAGAAAAGCCCTCCCTGCCCTGGGCCACCACGTGTCAATCTAAAATCTCAAGCGCGTTGTCTGCATCTGTGTCCGACAAAATCCATCTGACCACCTATATATGGACTAGTAAGCACTGCCAAGGCCGCTATATCTCTGTGACAGTTCATTGGGTGAGCTGGATGGATGTCTCTGGCGGTGACGGTGGCTCTCAGGCTCAGCGCTCGCTCTTCAAAACCGCAGGGATGGTGCAGAGTTCTTTCCCCCAAGGTCCACTGGTAGCATCACGTGCCCAGAGAAACCAGGCCGTGTAGAATTGAATCTGTCTTGGAGACCGTCAACACACAGGTCAGGAGCTGTGGACGGCTCTTCGTAACGAGACCGAACGCTGGCTGGTTGACCAGAACCTTGTGCCAGGCAAGGTGGTGTGCGAAATCTCCTGGCCGCCCTTATGATCGGTAGGCTGGAGCACATCCCTTGCCTGGCACACGTCATGAACCTCGTGGTCCAGAAATTTCTAAAGCGCTACCCTGGTCTGGATTACCTGCTGTGGAAGGCTCGAGGTCTGCGCTCACACTTCCACCGTTCGCACTCTGCTTCGTCCCGGCTGGCTGCGTTATAGCATCAGCTAGGCATTCCCATCAACCGTCTCATTGTTGACGTGACAATACGCTGGAATTTCACCCTCCACATGCTCCAGCGATTGCAATGCCATTACGCAGTACGAAGTGACACATGGCCTGACAAGCAGCGGTGCGGAACTCGGGATGGAGGCAGGTGAAAGAGCCCTGCACCATCCTTGTGAGTTTTGAAGAAGCCAGCAAAATGGTCAGTGTGGACAATGCTCTTGTCAGCATAAGCATTGTGGTGATCTTAGTTCTGGAAAAAGTGTTGGACACTCTGAAACAGCAGGTCCCACCAGCGATGGAGGAGGAGACGGACACATATGCGGACACAAAGCCTTTCTCTCCGTCGAATCCAGAAGGCCCAACAGTTTCAAAACTTTATCGGTCTTCATTAGGCGGTGGTTCGGGGTCCAGGGCTGGTGCAAGGTGGCGCCTCAGCTCTCAGGGTGCATCATCTGAATTCAAGTCAGGGCTATGTTGAAGCTGAGGCGGAGGAAGCGGAAGAGGAGGATGAGGTATTCCTGGACACCGACGTAACCGATGTCCCTGCATTGGGAAGAGGTTGGCATGGATTTGAGGCGGAGGAGGAAGATGAGGAAGATCAGTTTGCTAGTGCCCCTCTACCCAGAGGCTTGGGAAATCAAGGCTCCATCTCTCACATGAGTGCTTGGATGCTCCATTTCCTCCAACATGATCCTCGCATTAAGGCCATCAAAATGAACATCAGTTACTGGGTGGCCACCCTCCTCGATACCCGGTACAAAGCGAAACTCAGCACTTTCCTTCCACCCACCCAAATAGAGAGTAAAATGTAGGAATTGGAGACCATGCTCAATGATCAACTGGAGAAATCTGTTGCGTCTGCTTCACGTTCTTCAAATGTCACGGTGGAACAACGTCAGCAACGTGAAAGCAGTAGAGTGCCAAGTAGCCGTAGCGGTAGCAGCAGCAGAAGCAGCAAATATTGTGGCAGAAGCCTAATTGGTGACTTCTGGCAATCGTTATTTACCACCTCACCAATGCATGCAATGCAGGGCACACATACAACACACAGAGACAGACTTAAGATCATGATGCACGACTATCTGCGTCTCAACACCGCTGTTTTTGGATATGTTCCGGACCCAATCAACTTCTGGGTATCCAAAATGGATGAATGGCCCGAGCTCTCTCGCCACACCATAGAGGGTTGTCCTGCCCAGCAGCCAGCGTCATATCTGAGCGGATCTTTAGCAAAGGCTGGGGGAGTCATTTACAGACAAACGCATCACCGGGCTTTCCACAGATAATGTGGATCGTTTGACTTTCATCAAGATGAATCAGGCTGGATCTCTGATGAGTTGTGGCCCAAATTGCTGAGGTCACCGATTAGTTGCCGGCCTACTTCAGATTCCTCTTCCAAAAGAAATGGTCCTCTTGAAAAATATTTAATTTCTTACTGCAATTTTTATTTTAAGTGCCCAATAGGTCATTTTGATGCTTTTGTGGTTATAAGTAGTGTTGAGCGATTTTTATCGACAAAGTTGAAATCGGCAAGGATTTTATGGTGATCTAAATTTTCAGATCACAGGCGCATAATTAAGGGTTAAATTTCGTGCATCATCTTTAAGATTGCCATTTCGGCGCTTCCTGTAATTTTGGCAGCCAGCAAATCAGATTACAGAATAGAGCAGGGTGAGATGTGTGTGCCGACGTCATGACTGGGATGTGTATGATTGCGATTGGCGGGAAAAATCACATGACCTCGTATTACATAGAACAGCGTTTCCTGTTAAGCCTTATGCTCTCAGCGTCTCATAGGAATAGGACGTGCGCTCTGCCTGTGGCCAAACAGTTTCAGCGAAATTAGTCTATTTCTGCACAAGAAACCTCTACTATTAGCTGTGATCCTAACAATTTAGTTAGATTAGAGATTTGAAGATTTTATGTAGTTAGCTAGAGAATTTTAAAGCAGCATCTACCGCTGTAAAGTCACAGGGAGAGCGGGGGGAGGGGGTGGCCCCGCGGACGAACACAGACAAGCTCTATCTATAAAGAACACTGGATAAAGTTCACCAAGACTTAGTGTAGACATTGAACTGCAATATCTTTATTATTAACAGTTTGCTATTGAAATATTTCCTGGATATTGGGCAGCCTGAACTTATATTGGATACACATCATTTCTAGTAACTGCAGGTCTCTTTGTTATGTGCAAAATTCCACTTTTATTATCAGTATACATTTCAGATAGGTGTTCATATTCAATTTTACCCATTCCACCTGTGTTGATATATCCACCTTGAAATTTAAAAATTACAATCCACAATCTTGTATCAGCACAGGTTGTTTGTTGCCAAAAATACCGTGAAATCATACGAAAACATAACAATACGTGTTTTTTTACTTTTGCGCACCCAGCTTTGTTCATTGACGCAGCATCCGCGTAAATCTTAAAACAGCAATTCTATAGTCACCACGGGTGAATTAAAAAGGTGCAAAAAATACCGTGTATTATACGAAAACATAACAGATACGTGTTTTTTGACTTTTGCGCACCCAGCTTTGTTCATTGACGCAGCATCCACGTAAATCTTAAAACAGCAATTCATAGTCACCACAGGTGAATTGAAAGGTGAAAAAAATACCGTGTATTATACGAAAACAAAAACAGATACGTGTGTTTTGACTTTTGCGGCACCCCACTTTTTTCATTGACGCAGCATCCACGTAAATCTTAAAACAGCAATTCTATAGTCACCACAGGTGAATTGAAAGGTGCAAAAAATACCGTGTATTATACGAAAACATAACAGATACGTGTTTTTTGACTTTTGCGCACCCAGCTTTGTTCATTGACGCAGCATCCACGAAAATCATAAAACCGCAATTCTATAGTCCCCAAAGGGTGAATTGAAAGGTGCAAAAAATACCATGTATTATACGAAAAACATAACAGATACATGTTTTTTATTTTTTGCCACCCAGCTTTGTTCATTGACGCAGCATCCACGTAAATCTTAAAACGCAATTCAAATAGTCACCACAGGTGAATTGAAAGGTGCAAAAAATACCAGTATTAACAAAACATAACAATACTGTTTTTGACTTTTGCCCATTCCAGATTTGTTGATAGACACCTTGCAGTTAAATTTGAATCCAGCAAATTTTTTTTGATTAGAGGGATTTGAGAATAGCTGTGATTTGCCGTCTTTTAATAAGAGACTTTCCAAAACTATTCCATACCTTCTCAAATTTTTATATTTCTGAACATGGAGCGAAATGCAGGTAGAACGAGCAAAGAGGGGTTAGCACATGGAGTAGAGGAACGAGAGAAAGTGCTCCTTCCAGTTGCTGGCGACAAACGCATGCCAGCGATCACAGTTGCAGGACCGTCAGGCCTGTCGTCGCTGGGTCAGGACCCTGTAAATCTAAGTAACGAACATCGTCCCCAAATCTGTCCTCAGTGGTTAATGCAACCTGCATCTAGCAGTCTTACCTCCTCGTCCTCCCAGCCCACGGCCACAAATGTCTCATCAGCATCATCAGCATCCGTCCAACATGAAGCACCCAAATGCCCAACTCGTGTACCCACCACTGTGGATAATCCATTGTCTGAAGGCCTCTTTGATGACAAAATGCGGTTGGGGTCAGAAGGCATGTTAAAAGATCAAGAGGATGATTAGTTTTGCTCTGACGCCCAGTTACTAAATCCCAAATCAGAGAGGTGAAGGAAGGCCGTAAATCGGCAAAAATCCCAGCGGTCGGCAACGCCTTTGCAGTGCCCCTTGCTTGTAGCCCGCAGCTTCTGGATGTAGAAAGTCAGGACGACCAAGTCACCTGTGTTGATGATGATGATACGGACATTGCGGATCCATCCTGGTCTTTACCGCAGAATTTGCTTGCCGAGCGCTTCATCATGGACGAGGAGGAAACATGGGTAGTGTCAATACGGGTCCCCGCCACAAAAAGGGGGAGGGCGGTCGCAGAAGTCCCCCTGATATGATTCCGCCAGCCCCCGGTCAGCGCAAACCCCGCTCCTCGCTTATCTCCGTCAAAAAGTCAGGACCTCTCAAGCCTGGGCCTTCTTTGACAAGCCTCTGATTCACCCAGTGATGTCATATCCGCCTTTGTCGTAAACGCATAAGTAGAGGCAAGAACCTTAAGTGGTTAACCACCACCAACAGTCTAGTCACATGCAGCGAATGCATGAGTTGAAATGGAGGAACACTTGGCCAAAAAAGGCCAGACCGACGCCGTGCCTCCAACCACAGTCCACACCCTCTGTCTCCGCCTCCACCTCCTCCGCCACCACCAAGCGTTCCTCAGCTGCCCATTTCTCCCCAGAGTCATGATCAGGAATCAGCCTCCCTTAAGCCTCCACCGTCGCCCGAGTACCACCAGCACCACAAGAGACCCATCCACCCCTTATCCTTCCGCCAGTTTTGACGACCTGCACGCCGTACAGCGGCCCATCTAGCACCAGCCTTCTGTCTTCCAGGTTTGGGGGCAGAAGAAACACTTTAAAACCCAAACCATCCCAAAGCCAAAAGCTTGAATTCAACATTGCCAGGCTTTTGGCCTTGGAAATGTTGCCTTTCCGTCTGGTGGACACAGATGGGTTCCGCCAACGTCATGGCCCCTCGCCTGCCCCCAATACCAGATGCCGACAGGCATTTTCTTTGCCAGAAAAGCCGTCCCTTTCCCTGGCCAGCCACGTGTCATCTAAAATTTCAAGCGCGTTGTCTGCATCTGTGTCCGGAAAAGTCCATCTGAACCACCGACACATGGATTAGTAAGCACGGCCAAGGCCGCTATATTCCCCGTGACAGCTCACTGGTGAGCTGCGTTGATGTCTCTGGGGTGACGGTGGCTCTCAAAAGGGTCGGCGCACCGCTCTTCCAAACCGCAGGGAATGGTGCAGGGCTCTTTCCCCAAGGTCCTCTGGTGGCATCACGTGCCCAGAGACACCAGCCGTGTTGAAATTAATCTGCCTTGGAGACCGTCCACACCAAAAGGTCAGGAGCTGTGGACGGGTCTCCGCAACGAGACCCGAGCGCTGGCTGGGTGACAAGAACCTTGTGCCAGGCAAGGTGGTGTGCGACAATGGGCGAAATCTGCTGGCCCGCCCTTAAGATCGGTAGCTGGAGCACATCCCTTGCTGGCACCCTGTCATGAACCTTGTTGTCCAGAAATTTCTAAAGAGCTACCCGGGTCTGGACTGCCTTCTGAAAAAAGGGTCGAGGTCTGAGTTCACACTTCCGCCGTAACCACCCTGCTTCGTCCCGCGTGGCGCGTTGCAGCGTCAGCTCGGCCTCCCCCATCAACCGTCTCATGGGTTTACGTGGCAACACGCTGGATTCCACCCTCCACATGCCCCCAGCGATTGTGGGAGCAGCGCAATGCCAAATTACGCAGTACGAAAGTGACACATGGGGCCCGACAAGCAGCAGTGCGTGACCTCGGGTGTTTGAGCCACCGAGAAATGGAGGCAGGTGAAAGAGCTCTGCACCATCCTTGCCAGTTTTGAAGAAGCCACCAAAATGGCAGTGCGGACGATCCCTTTCAGCATGAGCATTGTGGTGATCTTAAGTTCTGGGAAAGATCTTTGACACTCTGAAACATCAGGTCCCGCCAGCGACGGAGGAGGGGAACGGACACAGATGCGGACAACGGAGCCTTTCTCTCCGTCAAATCCACAAGGCCCGACAGTTTCTCAATTTTTTATCGTCCCTTCGTTAGGCAGTGGTTCAGGGTCCAGAGCTAGTGCAAGGCGGCACCTCAGCTCTCAGGGTGCATCATCTGAGGCAAGTCGGGCTGTGGGTTAACTGTGCCGGAGGAAGCGGAGAGGAGGAGGAGGGATTCCTAGACACCGACGTCCCTGCCTTGGACAGAAAGGTTGGCGTGAATTTGAGGCAAATGAGGAAGATGAGTTTGCTAGGGGCCCCTCAACCCAGGGGGCTTGGGAACTCATGGCTCCATCTCTCACATGAGTGGCTTGGATGCTCCCTTTCCTCCAATATGATCCTCGCATTAAGGGCCCTCAAAATGAACAACAGTTACTGGGTGCCACCCCTCCTGGATCCCCGGGACAAAACAAAACTCAGCAAATTTCCTTCCACCCACCCAAATAGAGAGTAAAATGCAGGAAATGGAGACCTTGCTGATTGATCAACTGGAGACATCTGTTGCGTCTGCTTCATGTTCTTCAAATGTCACGGTGGAACAACGCCAGTAGAGCTTTCTCTGTGAAGAAATAGAATAATTTCGCTGAGCTGTTTGGACACAAGCAGAGCGCACGTCCTTTCTGCTCTGAGACCTGAGAGACACTGAGCTGAACAGGAAGGGCGTTCTATGTAAAACGAGGTCATTATTTTTTTTTAGCCAATCGCAACCATACACCCTCCCCGTCATGACGTCGCACACCCCATCTCACCCTGCTCTATTCCCGTAAGCTGATTTGCTGGCCGCCAAAATGACAGGAAGCGCCGAAAATGGGGCAATCTTAATAGATGATTTCACAGATTTTAACCTAAATTATCGCATGATCTAAAAATTTCGATCAACATAAAAACTGTGCCGATTTCAACTTTGTCGATAATAATCGCTCAACACTAGTCATAAAGTGGCACAATGACAGAGTGTGGAAGTGGGTGGCAATACCAGTCCCTGGTAAAGATGGTTGGTGGCAGATGGAAAACTGCAGCAGATGTGTGGCATCAGGTGGGTGGCGGTATCAGAATAGTGGCTGAGGCAGGTAGTTTGAACCCAGAATCATTTCTCACAATTTGGTTGAGGTGTCATGGTGTCATGGCTGATGTAGTCTGACGCCTAAAGCATTGGTGTGTGGAAATCCTGGCCTATCCACGCCTGATTCATCTTGACAAAGGTCAGTCGTTCCACATTTCCCATGGAAAAGCGGGTTCTCCTTGGGGTAACGATGGCCCCCTCCGCACTGAACACCCGCTCTGATGCCACACTACTGGTCAGGCAGGACAGCTTCTCCACTGAAAACTCGGCAAGTTGCGGCCACACATCCAGTTTGACTGCACAGTAGTCCAGCGGATCTTCTAACTGGGTGGCAAAAGTGCTGTCCAATTTGGCCACCACCTGTTGTTTCAGGGACTGCTCCAGGGCCTGCTGCTGCTGCTGGCTGCGACTACCCTCCTCACTAGGCGGTGAAGCAAAACTGCTCATTAGTGACTCCAGACTTAGATTGTTGCTGATGGAGCTGGTACTGCTCCCACCCCCCCACCTTACCCCAGCAGCCGCGGCAGTAGTACGTGACCACTGAGGAACCCCCCCGGTCAGACCTGTCAAAGGAGGGACGATGCCACACATAGGCAGCGGCCAACTGACTACGGAGGATTTGACTTTAGTATATGAGTTTGTCCTCCTTCTCAATAGCTGGGAAAAAGGCTCCCATTTTGTACCGGTAGCGAGGGTGCAATAGGGTGGAGAGCCCGAAGTCATCCCTCTGCCGGATGCTGACTATTCGGCTGTCACTAGCCAGGCAAATCAGCATGCTGCGGGCCATCTGCACAAGTGACTCCGAGGGGCTTCCTGCCTCCATCTCCACTGTATACTGCCACGGTGCTTGCGGGTCATCTGCCTCGTCTTCCTCATCTCCATCTACCTCCTCCAGCTGCTCCTGCTCCTCCTCTCTTGTCACCTGGGTAGAAAATCCACTCATTTCACCAGACAATGCTTCTGCTCCAATGTCCTCCTCCTCCTCCAGTTCAGTCCCCACCGGACTCATGTGGCCGCGAGATGTAGTCGCCACGTCTCCAGTCCCCTGCCCAGACAGATTTTTCAGCATCTGTTCCAGGACATGAAGCAGTGGAATGACGTTATTCATCCTGTAGTCCTGGCGACTGACAAATAACGTGGCCTCCTCGAATGGCCTCAACAAACGGCAGGTGTCACGCATGAGCTGCCACTGGCTGACATCAAAGTTACACAGGGGAGTATTCCTGTCCGCCTGGATCATCAAAAAATCGTGAATGGCCTTTCTCTGTTCATACAGTCGGTCCAACATGGCAGGCTGGAATTCCAACGGGTGGAAACATTGCATATCAGAGTGTGTTGGGGGAGGCCGTTCGTGCGCGAAACTGCAACTCACGAGGAGGGTGTTCCTCTACGGCCTTTGTAGGAATGGATGAAGTGCATGTCAAAGTTTTCCTGGCCATTTGCAGAATGTCAGAAACGGTAGAAGATTCTTCATGAGCGAACCTTTTCTCAACCAGATTGAAGCACATGTGCTAAGCAGGCGCATGACCATCCCTACCATCGGAGGCAGACGTGGACACCATGTGTGGCTGCAATGTCACATCTACCATGGTCCGATTTGCACGTTGGCGCGGAGAAGAGCTCCTCAAGTCGATTTTGCTGCTGAGCGGACAGTCCTCACCCTGTGTGACTTCGTTCGACCGAGCAAGCCAGGCGTAGATACAGCGTGACACAGCTGTGCCCTACACATGTGGTATGATGGCGCAGTAACTTGTGGAGCTGAGATGGTGGTGGGAGAGGATGGCGGACATTGGCGTGTAGCCTGCAGTTTGACAACGTGCTGCGCCGCTGTCTGACAAAGCAATCTGAAGCCGACTCTTCTCCTGACGATCGATGAAGCCCTTGCTCATCCGCTCCAAGTGCGGTCAGTCTCATAACTCTATTTTGTGATCATCGTACTGCTGTCTCATCACTATCTTGGTATGCAGAGGCTGACCCCTCACAACAGACCTCCCATCCACTCTCAACATCTATACTTTGCACCTACTGAGAGTCGCGGGATATTGGCAATCGCCGTTTCTTTGCTGCCAAGTACTGCTGACTGCCCGATTAGTGAGGAGCAGGAGCATCGGGCCCGGAGTGTTCAAAGAGAAACAGCCCCCTTTCCAGAGGTGGGGACCCTTTGACGGCTCAATGACAGCGTGCCACGGGGCCTGCTGCGCTGTTGCTGCGGCGGGGGATGGACCACCACATCTGGCCAGTTTCTCCAAGGCCCCCGGGAGGGTGCCACGAATGTGTTGGCGGGTCGGTTTCCCAAATGTTAGCCCCCCGGGCCACGTTTCCTTTCTGCCTATTTTTCTACTAACCTAATTCGCCCCCGGGGGGTCTTAGAAAAGAACCCCACACCGGGTAGCTAAAATTTACCGCCAAACGCTCCACACTGAGTGACTTCTGCCCGCCCCTCCCCCTGAGCCCCTGTGCCCACTTTTTTGGGACTGCGAAGGGGGTTTTTTTCCCCCCGGGGCCGCTTGGCCCCACCTCACACGCGCTATCCTGCGACTTATGGAAAACCAACCCTTTTTGGGGCTGCCCCGCTCCCTGACCACAACTGAACCCCCTTTCCCCTGACGTATGAACCCCTTGCCTCCCCCGGGCTCCCAAGTGGGGTCAGCTACATCATCATCTTTTTGTGTTTCTTCGTCAGTGCTGTCCTCATCACGGGTTTGGGTATGCAGAGTGACCCCTACAAATGACCCCCATGCCACCTCAAATCTTACTTTGCCCCCTCGCAAAAAGCAGGGATATTGCCCGTTTCTTTGCTGCCAAGTAGCTGCTGACTGCCCTCCTCAAATTGTTCATCCTCGCTATATAGTGGCGCTCAGCCCAGACCACATAGTAGATCTCTGGCTGAGGGAACCGGATGGGATAGAGGCGGGTTGAGGACAGGTGAGGGTCGCTGACCCGCTCCTGAGCCATGCCAACTAAGGGTTGTATCTGACGTTCCCACCGACTCTTGGCTGGGGTTGTCAGATGTCACCTGGGAGGAAGTGAATTACCTAGTCAACCAATCAAGAACCATTGGGTTGCTGAACAACACATGGCCACTAGATGACAGCGGCAGTTGTGGCCTAACCAACTGACCGCTGCTGCGACGTCCCCTTGCTGTGCTGCGACCTGGGCCTGCTCCAGGAATGTTTGTGCCACTGCCACTCGCATGTGAAGAGCCTGCCACCTCTCTGTCTGACATACTGTTTGTTCATAAATGTACAGACACTGTTTAATGAAGATATCTGTATATGATAAATACACACCCTGTATTTGACTCCAAATGAACCCAGTAAGAAGCTTGGGTAACCCTTGGATATAAATTGCGCTCCACAAATGGCCAGGAAAAATTTACTTGTATGTGTCATTTAAAAACACAGGGTATTTTACTGAATATAAAAGCACAAACAGGCTTAATTAACCTTTTGATATGAATTATGCTACAAGCAAAATTACTTCTTTGGCGGTGAAAAACAGAACAACGCTTAATTAACCCCTGGATGTAAATTGCGCAACAGAATTGAGCAACCAAAAACTACGAGCTTTGAATCGTGTTACAATGGCGTGTATTTTACGCTACACAACAAGAGGAAAACTTGTAATTATCCTTCAGTTATGAATTATGCTACAGGAAAAATGTCTTTTTTGGCTTTGAAAAAGTAGGTTTCTTTTAGTCACCACAGCAGCAGAACAACGCTTAATTAACCCCTGGATGTAAATTGCGCAAAATAAATGAGCAGCCAAAAACTACCAGCTTTGCAGCATGTTACAATGGTGAGTATTTTACGCTACACAACAAGAGGAAAACTTGTAATTAACTTTCGCTTGTGAATTATGCTACAGGAAAAATTTATTTTTTGGCGGAGAAATAAACGGTTTCTTTTAGTCACCACAGCAGCAGAACAACGCTTAAATAACCCCTGGATCTAAATTGCGCAAAAGAATTGAGCAACCAAAAAATACGAGAATTGTAGCGAGTTACAATGGCGTGTATTTTACGCTACACAACAAGAGGAAAACTTGTAATTATCCTTCAGTTATGAATTATGCTACAGGAAAAATGTCTTTTTTGGCTTTGAAAAAGACGGTTTCTTTTAGTCACCACAACAGCAGAACAACACTTAATTAACCCCTGGATGTAAATTGCGCAAAAGAATTGAGCAACCAAAAACTACCAGCTTTGTAGCGTGTTACAATGGTGTGTATTTTACGCTACACAACAAGAGGAAAACTTGTTATTATCCTTCAGTTATGAATTATGCTACAGGTAAAATGTCTTTTTTGGCTTTGTTTAAAAGACGGTTCCTTTTAGTCACCACAGCAGCAAAACAACGCTTAATTAACCCCTGAATGTAAATTGCGCAAAAGAATTGAGCAGCCAAAAATTAAGTGGTATTTGGATGGTAAAAACGCTGTTTCTTTAAATGAATACAACAGGAACAGGCTTAGATCACCCTTGGATATTCAATGTGCTGAGAGCAGATAGCATTAAAATGTATATGCAGCTGCAGTGGACGCACACTGGACTTCAGATCCAATACCCCACAAAATCAGAAACAGAACGTTAAGAGAAGCAGTCTCTGAGACAAGCTGTGACACCCCACAAAAATCGCAGTATAAAAATGAGTTCTTTAGTAAGAGATATCATTAACAGCGTGGCAGCACCTTCCCTAATCAGTACAGTGAGAGCGATATGACCTTCCAGCGTCGCGCCCGGACTTATATAGTGCGGTGACGTCACAGAATCCCGCCGGTCTCTGATTGGCTTCATCTCTGCACAAGTCATGTAGGCTATGCCCTTCTTCCTGCCAGAGTTCTTCGCCACATGTAACGCCATGTGCTCGCAGCCATTTTATCAATCAAAAGCACACTTCGTTCACGCGAAGTACCCCAAAGTTCGACTTCGTTCCGAACCGAAGTTTTCCTGAAACTCTAAATTAATTCCACTTCGTTAGAATCGATTCGCCCATCTCTAATCTTTAAAGGAGTTGTCTCATTACAAGCTTTCAGCCTACTTCAAAGGCAAAGGAGCAAAGGATTTTTTAATTCAGGGGCGTGCTTCCTGTCTGCCTCTTCTCCTCCCTCTTCCCCCCTCCCCTCAGCACACAGACAGCTCTCCTCCGTAACTTCTATACAGCAGGGGAGGCGGGGGGTGGAGGGGACAAGGTGGTTTGCTGCCAGGGTTAGCCCTGTGTGTGCCTGCCTAGGTCTGCTGCAGGCTCTTGCTGCTAGATCAGCTGTATTGTCAGCTCCACAGAGACAGCAGAGAGAGGGCTGATATATGAGTGTGGAGAGGTCTGTGAAGCTGTGATTGCTAATAGCAGAGCAGGGGGGATGTAAGTGTTCCTATACCCCCTTCTGTAGCATACAAATCTCCACATCTCCAGCAACACACAAATCCTGTCAGAACAGACACAGGGCAGCTGTGAAGTGTGTTACTATACTCAGGATGTGTCACTAATACAGCAGAGCATGAAGCGTTCACATGCTCCCTGATCTGTTCTATTAGTATAGTCACAGCTCCACCGACACATCATGATTATAGTAACACACAGGGTCACTGCTGTCAAATCTATTGATCAGCCTCACCTCTGCTCTCCTCAATCTGTGTAGAGAACAGGAGGAAGCAGGCACACACAGGGTTAATCCAGGCAGCACAGACACAGAAGCCAGAGCCCTCCCCCTCCGTCCACTACAGAAGCATTCTGTGCAGGAAGGGCTCTGTGCTCTGACCTGTATTCAGAAGGTGATGAGTCATCAGACCTGACAGCCAGTGAGATAAAGATCAACAGGTCAGCTGCTATAGAGATTTGAGAAGCTGATGTATTACTACTAACACGGATAACTCAAAATCAGTAGGACATTTGTAATGAACATATATTGCAAAGCTGCTTGTTTTTTTAAAGATTTTTTAATTAAAACCCAATCATAGTAGCGAGATAACCCCTTTAACATAGCTAGCAATCCCTGTGGTGAGACAACCCATTTAATACAATTAAAAAAAAGATAAACAAAGACGGGGTGGGATTACATCCTATTTAAAAAATGTGTTTTCTTATTAAACTACTAAAAAACTTGCATGTACAAAATAGCTGATACAAATATTTCTCTGAATTGTACAAGAGAGGTACAGGAAAACTTGAACAGTTGTAGGTTATTCAGAGGACATGGAGTATGGAGCACATTCGCCACCCCAAGAACAGAGACATTTCCTCCAGCACGTTGAGTAAAACAAGAAAAAGAAAGCCAAGAAAAAGGGCACCTGGGTGGAACAGGAGCGTCAACCATCAGCATTTCCAAGTGAAGCTCAATTGGTCCGCATTCATACGGAAGGGCAAGCACTCTCGTAGAGGCAGAAATTTCTCAAGCGCTACCCAGGTCTTCACTGTGTACTGAGGAAGGTTGGAGGTCTTAGCTCACAATTCCGCTTCCGCACTCTGCTTCAGCACGATTGTTTTCGTTGCTGCGTCATAAGGGCATTTTTGGCGTGTTAAAAGATGACGGACGCCAGCCAGGGCTCTCACTGTACCCACTGTAACTCCGGCCCAGCTAGCTGAACCTGCGTGTTAAAAGATAACAGACACTAGCCTGGGCTCTCACAGTGCCCACTGTAAGTCTGGCCCTGGCAGCTGAACCTCCGTGTTAACAGATGACTGACTGAAGCACTGGCTCTCACTGTTAGGGGCAATCAGGAGAGCTTCAAATTTCTCTAAAAAATAAGATTTTTAAAAAGGTGATTTCTGTGAGGTTAAGTAGTGTCAAAAAGGGCTCCAGGGCTGGACACAAATTGCACAATTTGAGGCTTAACATTTTCTGGGGCTGGAGAAACAATGGGGTCGCATCATCTTATCTCCAGAGGAGTCTGTCCCTAATCACTGAAGATGGATTTGGAGGAAAAATGAAACCAAGGATTTCATTGGCTGAATCACTCTCAGAAGCCAGGAGGGCAAATGTCTTCTCAACTAAGAAGTGTTGTGGGGATGATTAGGATATTTTTATTATTTATGGGATGTGCGAACGAATTAACACATTTACACATGTTGAAAATACCTTTTAAACTGCAGGGAGGGGTGTATGTTGTATGTTATCAAACTTGAAAAAAGAAAAATGATAAAAATGTAAAACTATAAATAAAACTTCCCTAAATAAATTCTGTAAACGAATGTCAGTTACCAAAAAATATACTAAATGACAGTCACTGTACAAAATAGCATAGTGCCACTTTGTGATCTGTGGGTCAAACAGGTTTAGGGGTCATGCTGTGGTACAGGACAGGTATAGTCATTGTCCAGTTCAACTAAAATGGTGGTTCAAAGACTACTTTCTTCCGGCACTTTTTAATCTGTGGGTCATTCAGGTTTAGGGGTCATGCCCGTGCTCTCACCGCACCCACTGTAACTCCGGCCCTGCTAGCTGAACCTGCGTGTTAATAGATGACGGACGCCAGCCCTGGCTCTCACCGCACCCACTGTAAGTCCGGCCCTGCCAGCTGAACCTCCGTGATCCACGTTTACAGCCTCACCCGCCTTGATCAGTAATTTCCTTCAACCCACTTGACAGTAGAATGCAGGATTTTCAGACAGGCCTCGTTGACCAGCTGGGGACATCTGTTTCGTTTGCTTCACATTCTAATGTCATGGTGGAACAATGTCACCAGTAGTGTTGAGCGATTACGTTGGCTATCGACATTGGGCGATAGTCGATAGTCGGCCACCATCGATAAGGTTTTTCGATAGTGAGCAGTCGATTATGAGCGATGACCATTAAAGTCTATGGGAGAGCAACAACACCTTCATTCTTACACCCAAACAGGGCTGGAGAAGCTGGAATTAACATCCACAACAGTCAAATGGATACGTGCTACATCTTAGGCAACACACTTAGGTTATAAAAGCCACAGAAAAAAAAACACACACCATTCACTATCCCTGACTTGTACCACAGCATGACCCTTAAACCTGCATGACCCACAAATTAAAAAGTGCCAGAAGGCAGTATGATTTGAACCATCATCTTACTTGAACTGGACATTGAATATCCCTGTCCTGGAAAACCGGCATGAGCCCCAAACCTGCATGACCCCCAGATTTAAAAGTGCCGGAAAAAGGAGTCTTTCAAACACCATTTTAGTTTCACTGGACATTGACTATACCTGTCCTGGGAAACAGCATGAGCCACAAACCTGCATGACCACCACATTTAAAAAGTGCCGGAAAAAAGGAGTCTTTCAGCCACCATTTTAGTTTCACTGGATATTGACTCTACCTGTCCTGGGCCACAGCATGAGCCCCAAACCTGCATGACCCCCACATTTAAAAAGTGCCGGAAAAAGGAGTCTTTCAACCACCATTTTAGTTTCACTGGACATT
>JAODAL010067978.1:0-17037 GCA_025379985.1 Phyllomedusa bahiana
CAGCTCAAAAAAGGTAGTAGATTGCATTTAAGCTTCCACTGGATTGCTTTGCGATTCTGCTACATAGCCCCTTACTGACACTAGGACGTCAATGTTGGCAAGGGCTTAAAGTTTTTTGGGGGATGCTTCTGCATATAAAGGTTTATTGCACTATGCTTTTCTAAAGATTAAAAAAAGAAATACTAATATAAATAATCCTAACAGAGACCAAAAAGACATTTTGTCCTCCTCCGGGTGAGTGCACCAAGAGCTTTCATGAGAATAGAGCCTTAAGTAAGTCTTCATGTCAAGAGTTTATGATTAGAATTTAATATTCACATCAGGGCTTTCCCTGTGATCCTATTTACGTAAAAATGTGTAGATAAACCTGTTCGCTTGCTAGTTTAGTGTTTAGTGTATGAGAAGTGTTTTGCACTTAGAAGGTGTATTCTTATAAGTGTTGTTTAAAAAATGTTTTAAAATATATATAAATGATGCAACTATTTTAAAGTAAGGGGCCATTAACACGGCACAGTACAAATACCGGTCGGAAATCCCGACCAGTATTTGCACTGTTTTATAGCCGTGCACACGTCCTCCGGGGGACGGCTTTTCTACATGGTTTGCAGAGAAAAGCCCTCCCCCTTCGTATAGACTTGTTCATATTCTGCCCGAAAACTGGGCAGAAGAATGAACATGTTCTATGTTTTTTCGGACCGCCGTCAGTCTCAGAAATCATCCGGCGGAAAATCCATTAAGGTCAATGTTAAAAGTTATCAACCGGTTTACAGACGTTTTTCAAAACCGAAAATTGTCTGTAAACGTGGTTGAAAACCTGTGCCATGGGGAGCCCTAAATGTCCGTGTCTGAAAATCATTTGTTTGAGCCCCCAAAATTATTTGACTAATGCTCTGATAAACCATGTATCTTTCTAGCAATCAGTCCCATCTCTCTTTCCTTTGTAAGAGCTTCATATCCTTTGCATAGACATATAGCAACAAGTTTAAGGTCTATATTCCTGTAGCCACCTCAAGTCCGAGCATAAAGCTTAAATTTTCTACTGAAATTAGTGAGATCTGCATGAAGGCTTGCTTCTCCTGATGGTAACTGTATGAAATAAGAATTTTAATGTTTAAATCTATGGCTAAAAAGGAATCTATAGCTCTGAAACAGAAAGAAAAATTAAACTTCAATCTTTGTGAAGATATAATACAGAATTAATCAGTAGAGAATGATTGACGTTTTTAGATTAAAGAAGATAAAATGGTGCGAGGGTCACATTTACGGATCTTTACATTACTTATTATACTCAGCTTGCACATTATCGAGTGTTCTTAGAAGCATTATAAGCTTTGGTTTAATGATAGAAAATATTGTTACTATGACTTTCTTATTAAACAATTAGTTAATTCATTCTTACTACTCTTAGACAATGTATACATTGATAGTTATTGCTCCTCTGTGTTTGGAGCCTTTCTTTGGAGTGATAATAATTCTGGGATGTAATGTGATCATCTGGGACATCATGGGGTATTATGAGGCTTCTGGCATTTTTTCATTATATTAATATTATAATAAAAGTAACCATAGAACACTGAGTTGTGTGCTTTTCTTGACGTGATCTGTGTTATTTACCTTTTCCTCTGCATAAGGATAATGGAACTTAATTCATTAGCCATAAATTGTTTTTGCTTCTGAGATACAGAAAATTAAAATGAATAGACAAAAATTATCAACACTTACCAACAAATGTTCCTTATCAATAGAGCACACGGTCTAATTTTGGCTCTATTATTTATAATAGACCTTCCAAATGCAGCATGTTCCATCAGATGGCATACACAGGGAATTATAAGGAACCTTTGGTGCTACAAGGGGAATATCTCCAGCACTTTAAGAAGCCGTTACAGAGCACATGAGGGTTTTACAGTTCTGGTTTAAAAATAGGGAAAATTTAAAATTTAATTTTTAAAGTACTGCCCCCCAAGCCTCTTGCATAGGGCTCTGATGGGTTTATGGTGGACTGGAGCGAAGGAGAGGTCTGGAGGCAGTGGTAGCCATGGCTTAGGCTTTCACTCTGGTCACCGCAGCTAATGCTCTATCAACCCCAAACCCCCTCACCCCTCCGGGGCCCCGGGACCCTTAAAGAGGGGGTCTGAAAATTTTTTGAGATGATGGTGGTAGTTGTTCCCCCGGGGCACTCTCTGGTGGGGTGGGGGCCCCTTCTTGACTCCCGGGATTTCAGATGGGTGTGCAGGGGCCTTTTTTATGTGCAGTGCAGAAATAAAGGGAGGCCGAAAAACAAGGAGGGTTTAAAGATGGTAAAAAAACTTAGGCCTTTTACTTCAAATTTAATCCTGTTAAAAAAACTTTTACTAAATAGTTTAAAATTTATAAATTACTAAACCCCCATAATGACCACCACAACACCAAATGAAAACCCGCCCTACTAAATATTTATCCATCAGTGGGTTTAAAAACCCCCGATAAAGGGCGGGGCTCCGCTTTAAAAGACAGATAATATCACTGTATCGTGTATTACTTTCTTTTTTAAAAAAAGCTTTTCCCAAGCGTTTCCCCCCCTTTTAATTTTGGGTTCACGGGGATTTCAAACAACCCCCTTTTGCTGTGGAATTTGGGAAAACGTATATAAAACCGCAAAAAACATCTTTCTATGACGGATTTTATCACCCATTTTGGTGAGAAAGAAAAGATGATTCTTAATTAGAAGCTGCCAGGTATAAAGTGATTTTCCCGCAGCCCCCTTTTGGGATGCCTTTCACCCAGGATTTGAAGGGAAACAGAATGAAATTTTTTTTCTTGGCCCCCCCCCCTTAAATACCCTTTTCTTGGCCCTTTAGATGTTTAACAATTTTAAATTCCCCAAACATTTCCCGTATTGGGTATGTTGTTTTATGCTTGGGTTTCCGGGTTTACTTAAAAAAATTGGGGGGCCGGATATCCCCGGCCCTTTTTCTCAGTTTTTGGGGTTTTCCCGGGGTTGAAAAGCGGGCCTTTTCCGGGGGAAAAGATAAAATGTCAATTTTCGATTTTTCTTCGGGGAAGAACGCAAAAGCCCCAAATTAAATAAAGCCCCCTACTGCCCCCGGCGCCCGTCCGGGCCAAAAAAAGGTTTGCGCATGTCCAGGGGAAAAGGGTGCCCGGGAAAAAGCGCATTTTTCAAAACTGGGGATAAAAAAAAAGGCGCCGTTCCTATTTCTTTGCCTCGTTTCAAAAAAACAAAAAACCCGGGCACCTGGCAAGACGCCCCCGGAAAACCCCAAACCCAAATATGGGCAGGAGTCGTCTTTCCCCCCCAAAAATAAAACCCCACACCAACTACCCCCCCGACCGCCAATAGCTGAAAGGGAGCCCTTTGATTTCTTAAAGTGGGACGATGTGGGAACGGATAACTAAAAGGGTAATAAAGGCCCCAAATTTATTAGGGCCCAAATAAATTTTGGGGGTACAAAAAATTCATTGTCCAAAAAACTGACAAAAAAATTATCGATTAAAAGTTTAAAACAATGAATAAAAGAAAAAATGTAATGAAATAATAAAAAAAAGCTTTCAATACAGTTCCCGCTTTGAAAAAAGATATTGGACCTCTTGGGGAGTACGAACCAAAAAAGAGCAGATAAACAGACCCAAATATGAGTCTTACTCAATAAAAAAAACCAAAAAAGCAAAATCTCATAAAAGGGCCCCTTTTGGGTAAAACTGTTCCAAAGCGGTAGATCCCCTGGGCCTCTTTACCAGGGAATTTTGTTTTTATCCCCCTTTTTTCCTCCCTCTTTGGGGACCCCGGGCCCCAAATACCCCCCAGGGTAAAAAAACGCAGAGATTCCCATTCTCCATTGTTTATGTTCCCCAAAAATGTCGACTAAGGCGATCTTTTTTTGTTAAAGTATGTCCCCCCGATGGTTTCTCCACCCTTCTTTTGAATGTCCCCTTTGGGTTTTTTTAAAAAATAATTTCGTGGGCCCGGGACCCTTTGCAAATGTAGATACTCCCTTTTGGGCCTGCAAAATTTGGGAAAATTCCCGGGTAAAGAATTGTTTTTTTCCCCCTTTGGGCCTTTTTTAAAAAGGGTTTAGTTTGCTGTAGTGATGGGCAGGTACACAACCCCCTGCCCCCATTTTAAACATGCCAAACGGGTTTCCCTTTTAAAGCCAAGTTCCTTGAGGGGTATTGGGGTATAAGGGTTTTGGACTAGTTTTATCCCTTTAAAGGTTTTAACCCCCTTTGGGAAGTAATCAAAGGGGGAGAAAGGGAGATTTTCCCTCCAAATCCTGGGCCCCCTTTAGTATTCCCCCAAAATTTTTTTTTGGGTATCCACAACTTCTAGATTTCGTCATCAAAAAGTAGCGATGACAAGTGGGTTTTTTGTTATTTTTATCCCCCCCTGGGATTTCCCCCGTAATAAAGGTTTGTTTTTATTAAAGTTTTTTGGGGATGCCCTTTTGGGGGGATTCCAAAATCCTTTAGGGATATCCTCGACAAAAAAATTTTAAACCTCAATATCCTGACTGCCTCTTAAAGTCCTTATCTCTGGAGCAATTTCTTTTAACTTTGAATTGAAAACCCTTTGAATTCCCCTCTTTCGGGGGAAAAGGATTTATAACTCTCCCCCTGAAACAAGTGTTATTGTGTGGGTTTCCTATAAAAATGTCAGTGTTTGGTTTTTTACCATTCCCGATCTTTAATAATAAGAACCCTTTGAAGGGGTAACAAAATTTTCTTTTCAAAATTTAATTTTGAAGTGCAAAACCCATTCGTTTTTATTGGCTGTACAAAAAACTCCTCAAAATCACGCCCTTGGGAAACCCTTTCCCCGAGGATTTAAAAATGTCATCGATATTTCCCCCCCTCCGAATAAAATCTGGGGGGGGCCAATGAAACATTCCAGGTTGGGACACCAAGGTAGCCTTTTTCCCCCACCCGGAACAAATTTTTCATAAGTGGGGGCGCAAGAGTCCCCATTGCGGTTTTCCCCGGTTTGGGGGATATCCCCTGCTACCCCCCTTTTATTTTCCTTTTCCGAAGGTTTTAATCCCTTTTAAAAAGAACTGATCCAAAATCCCTTTACACCCCAAATCTCCTCAAAGGAATTGGCTTGAAAAGGGAAAAAAAATAAGCCCGTTTAAATGTGGGGAGAAAGGGGGGTAGCCTGCCAAAACCTTTCAGCAAAATAAAAAACCTTTACAAAAATGCCCCCAAATGGAAAACAAATTCCCTTTTTCCGAGATTTTGGCCCAAATTTCCCGGACAAAGGAGTATTCCCAACAAGTGCATATGTCCCTGCCCAATGGGAAATTTAAATTTGGAAAAAAAAAAAGAGGAAAATTAAAAGGGAAGGGGGGGGGAGAACATTTTGGGGAAATTTCGTAACAGAAGAATACCCCGTAGCCCCGGGGGGCATTAAATTTTGGGGCTCACCCAAAGGAGGGAAAGGGAACTCTTTCGTTTTTTGTCAAAGGAGGTAGTGGGGACCGTCTCCAAGAGGAGGAGAAAAGGGGTAGACGAATTCGTGTAAAAAAAAGGCCCCGGGAATTTTAAACCCAAAGGAATCAGTTTATCCAAAGGGCCTTTAAAAGAGACTTTTCAATTTTTGGGTTTTTTTTATTAAAAAGACTCATACTTGGGGGCGTTTTATTCTGCTCTGTTTTGTTCTTTACTCCCCCCCAAGGTAAAATTATTTCGATTTTTTCAAACCCGACGGTATTGAAATTGCATCATTATTATATCTTAATTTTTTCTTTTATTTTCCCTTTTGTTTAACTTATAGTTGTTTAATTTTTGTCAGTTGGACAATTTTTTTTTTGGCCCCCCCGAATTTTTTTGGCCCCAAATCAATTCCCTATATTACCCTCTAGATATCCGTTACAAGCCCAACCTTTTTAAAAGAAATCGGGGGCCTGCTTAGTAGTTTTTTTGGGGGGTCGGGGGGGATATTTTGAGTGGGCGGTTTTTTTTTTTTGGGTTATGGAAAACTGACTGGGTCCCGCATATGTGTGGTTGGGTTTCCGGGGGCCCGTTTTGCCGGGGGTGACCTTTGTTTTTTTTTTTTCAACGAGAGCAAAAATATTTTACGGCCCCGATTTTTATGCCCATTTTTGGCAAGGCCTTTTCCAGGCCCCCTTTTTCCCCCGGACATCCAAAACCTTTTTTTTAGGACGCCCAAACTGCCCCGCGGCAGTATGGGGTTTTAAGTAATAGCTTTAGCGTTGTTTTCCGCCAAAAGTAAATGGGAAATGACATTTTATTAGTTTCCCGGTCATGCCAGTACAATTTCCCCGGAAGGGCCAAAATGAGTAAAGGCAGGGGGGATAGCGAAATTTTTAATTTAAAACCCCGGCAACAACATAAACAACATACCCCAATATAAATTTGTTTGGGGATTTTTTTTAATACATCAAAAAGGGCCCAAAAGTAAGGTTTTTAAAGGGGAAAGGGCAGAAATAAATAAATTTGTATCCCTTCTACCTGGGGGGCCAGAAAACCCAAAAGGGGGCCCTGCGGGGAAATTTTTACTTTTTTCCGGCAGCTTCTAATTTTAAGCATCTTTTTCTATCTCACCCATAAAAGGTTTTGGAAAATATCCGTCTTTGATAATTGTATTTGCGTTTTTTTAAATAGCGTTTTCTTATTCCACAGCGAAAGGATTTAGTTTAAAAATTCCCCTGTTGAACCCAAAATTGAAGGGGGGAAAACGGTTGGGATAGCTGTGATTAAAAAATTTGTAAAACACTTTACAGTGTTATTATCTTCTTTTAAAGCGGAGGCCCTTTATCGGGCATTACTCCACTAAAGGGAAATGAATTTGTATGCTGTATCATTTAGGGGGTTTTTGGGGTGGTGATTTTGGGGGTTTTAGTAAGTATAATTTTAAAACTATTTAGAAAAAAGTTATGTTTAAACAGGTTTTTAAAATTTTTTGCAGTGATATAAATTTTTAAATCCCTGTTCATATAAAATTTTGGGAAAATTTCTAAATATTAGGGCCATTTTTTTTTAAGGGGCCCCCTGGGGGATAAAAAAGAAAGGGCGAACTGGGGCAAGAGCAGTGTTTTCAGATTTGGGTTTGGAGTCTGACCGAGTGATCTTTCTGACCTAAGAGGGGTTTTTCCCAAACAACTCTATACAGTTTTTTGGGACCCAAAATTTTAAAATTTTTTGGGGGGAGGAAACAAAAAATTAGAACTTTTACATTAAAAATCAGCATCTTACCTATTTAAATTAAAAATTTATAAAAAACCCCTGCTACTAGACCCACAGTCGGGAACCCCGGGTTGGTAGAGTGGGAGACAGAACTTATAGATATTCGGTCCCGACTTATGAAAATTTTTATTTAAAAGAGGAAAAAAAAAAACATTAGAAAGTACCTAACAACCAAAAAAAATTGATAGAACGGGCATAAAAAACCAGGGGGGATCCAGACTTCAGTGGGAGAAACCCAAAGTTTAAAAATTTTTTATAGAAAAATATCAGACAAAACTGAAGGAACGGAAACCCAAAACAAAATCGGGGGCCCTTTCCAAAAAATTTAAAAGGAAAGGGGGAAAGCCTTTAATTTTTAAAAAACCAAACCCCAACCCCCCCTAGGGAACTACATAAACTAAACGCAGAACCCGGGGGTTACTAATCCAAAATCTGTTAGGCCCGGGGGGGGAAAACAAGGGGACCCGAGCAAAAAAAAGGGGGGTTCCCTCGCCAAAATTCAGGGGGAAAGGGGGAGTGCTTATGGACTATTACCCCCCCCCCCTTTCCTCCCCTTGAAAATTTCCACACCCCCCTTTTTTAAGGGGGTGGAGGGGGCCCCCCCTTCCGGCCTGAGACAAGCCCCAAAAATAAAAAAAATCGACCAACATCATTTTTAATTAATCTTAAAAGATAGGAAATTTGAATAACTTTTAATTTACAGTTTTTAAACCAAAAGGGGTCTGACTTTTGGCCTACCACTAAGTTTAGTGTTTTTTTTCATGGACAAAAGATTCATTTTTTTCGGCGTAAGCTAAAGGGGGCAAAAATTTTTTTAAAAAATTTAAAGCCCAAATTGAATCCCACCCAATTGGGTTTTACGCACAGGATCTAAAAGGAAATTCCTCCCTTAGGGCCCCTTAGGAAAGAGGGGGAATTTAAATTTGAGGGTAAAACAAAAATTAAAAGCTTAAAAGTAGGGAAGGCCCCCGAGCCCTTTAAAACAAACGTAAAAATTGACCTTTTCTTGCAAAGTCTTAAAGAATCCGTAAACTAAGTAACAGAGGGTTTCCCTTCCATAAAAAATTCTCGGGCAGAGGAACTAAAAGCCTGTCAGCATGGAAGGGGATAAACTTAATTTTTAAAAACCCTCCAAAAGGGGGGGAAATTTTGGTTTAAATTAAAACATGACAGGGTATAAACGGGTTTTCAACGATCTTCTTAGGGACAAAAAGACATTATGTTTATTTACCCACAGATCCGAAAAAAATTTTTTCCCAACGAAAACGGGAAAAATTTTTCTTGTGGAGGGTTAAAAGATGGGGGCTTTTAACAACAGGGAAATTAAAATTTTTATAAATTGCCATCTAACCCCTAAAAAACCCTTACATTTTATTCCACCCCAAAGTTTCCCATAAGGGCTGAAAACCCCCACAAAAAGGGTAGACCAATAGTCTCGGGCGTAGGATCAATTCGAAAAAAGTGGGGGTTTATATAGAAAACCTTTTTTCCCGGAATTTGTAACCCCTTTGCCATCTTAAAAAGAGACATTTTGATTTACTGCCCCAGACGGGAAGGGATTACGGGTTAATAATAAGGGGTTTTTGGGTTCTTAGATGTGGGAAATTTTATAAAAAAAATTCCCCCTAAAATTGGGTTATTCAAGCGGGTTAAAATTTTTTTTGGGTTACAAGAAGAAAAGGGAGTTCCGGACAAAATTGCCTTTGTTTTCGACTACTTGGATTTTGTGTTGGGCACAATTATTTTGCCCTTCTGCAACAAGACCTTCCCCCACTCAGGGGCACCGAAAAATGGGGAGCTCGCCCCCCCACTTTTAAAATTTGTTTCCCTGGGGGGTGGGGGCTCCCGGGGGTGCCCAAGGGAAAGTTGTTCTTGGGCCCCCCCAAAGTTTTTTTCGGGGGGAGGTAAAATCAAATGACATTTTTTCCCCCTGGGAATTGAAAAGGCGTGATTTTGAGGAGTTCGTTGAACAGCTAATAAAAACGAGAAAAGGTTTATGCACTTAAACATTTGAAGTGCAAGAGTTTGGGTTTCCCCTTCTTAGATGTTCTTTTTATTAAAGATGGGGAGGGTAACACCCACACTGAAAAGGATGGGAAAACCCCACACCCAACTAACAGTTGCACATTGGAGATTTAAATACCCCTTTAAAAACCCTGAAAAAGGGGAAAAAAGGGAAATCCCAAAGGGTAAAATTCCTGAAAAGTAAAAAAAAAAACTGCTCCAAATAAGGACTTTAAGGGGCCCATCAGGGAAAATTGAGAGTTTAAAAATTTTTGGTCGGGATTCCCTCGGGGTTTTTTAAAAATCACCCCTAAGGGAATGCTAAAACAGAATAGAACGAATTATTAAGGGAAAATTTCCCAGGGGGATAAAAATAACAACAAAGCAGTGCCCATCGCTATTTTTGAAAAAACAGAAATTTTGAAGTTGGGGGATATTAAAAAAATTTTGGGGGAAAAATACGGAAGGGGGACCGGGTTTTGGGAGGGATATCCCCCTGCAACCCCTTTGTTTTTACCAAAGGGGGTAGATCCATTAAAGATAGACTGATCCTTAAAATTTAAAATCACCAATACCCCCTCAAGGAATTTGGGCTTGAAAGGAAACCGAAAAGGCATGTTTTAAATGTGGGCAGAGGTGTGTACCTCCCCTTACATACAGCAAACTAAATCCTTTACAATCCCTTTCAAATGGAAAAAAATTTTTTTTTCCGAGATTTTCCAATTGCGGGACAGAAGGATTTGTCTACATGTGCATATGCCCCTCCCCACGAATTATTTTGGAAAAAAAAAGGGGGAACTTTCAAAAAGGAAGGGTGGGGGGAAAATCTGGGGGGACATAGAAACAAAAAAGATAGCCAAAAGCTGACATTTTTGGGAACATCACAATGGAGAAGGGAATCTTGCTTTTTTTTATCATGGAGGTAGTGAGAACCCTTCCCAAAGGAGGGGAATGGGATAGACGAATTTTTGTGTTTTAAAAAGGCCCCGTGGGAATTTTTCCCCATGGGGAAACAGTTTATCCCGGGCCTTAATGAGACTTTTTCCCAAATTTGGATTTTTTTATTGAGTAAGACTCATACTTGGGGGCTGTTTATTCCCGCTTTGTTTTGTTCCCTTTCTCCCCCCCAGATTTCCCTTTTCATTTTTCAAAATGACTGTAAATTTTTTGCACCTTTTTTTATCATTAAAATTTTTTCATTATATTAATTTATTACTTAAAAGTCTGATAATTTCTGTCAGCTTTGGACAAAGAATTTTTTTTACCCCAAATTTTTTTGGCCCGAAATCAATTAAACCCAAATTTTTCCCTCTAGATATCCCAAAACAGTCGGGGCCACTTTAAAAAAATTGGGGCAGCTTAGCAGTATTGGCGGTGGGGGCGGGGTGTTTATGTGGGGGGTTTTTTTTTTTGGGTTTTGGAGACTGACTCGGCTGCCGATATGTGTGGGGTTTGGGTTTTTCCGGGGGCGTTTGCCGGAGGTGACCGGGGGGTTTGTTTTTTTCAACGAGAGGCCCCAAAATAAAAAAAGTTTCGGCGCCCCATAGTTTTTCCCGTTTTGCAATGCGAAATTTTTTGGCCCCCCCTTTTTCCCCGGACATGCCAGAACCCTTTTTTTGGACGCCGGCGCCCGCGGCAAATATGGGGGTTTTGTAATAGAAAAGGTTGCTTTCCCCCGAAGGGAAATCGGAAAATTTTCATTTTAAAACTAGTTTCCGGTCATCGGCAGTTAAAAATTCCCGGGAAACCCCAAATGAGTTAAAAGGGGGGAGAAATGCGCACATTTTTAAGTAGAACCCCCGGGAAAAAGCAAAAAAACAAACCCAATACGAAATGCTAGGGGAAATTTTTTGTTTACTCTAAAGGGGCCCCAAATAAGGTATTTAAAGGGGGGCAGAAATAAATCATTTTTGGATCCTTCTATCCTGGGTGCCCGCAATTTCCAAAGGGGGCTGCGGGATTAACACTTTATACCCCGGAGCTTCTAAGTTAATATCATTTTTCTATCTACCCTTTAAAGGGGTATAACCATATAGAAGATTTTTTAAATTTTCGTTGGGATTTGGTTAAATTTTTATTCCCCGCGAAAGGAGGTTTTTGGTTTGGGAAAACCCCCGTTTAAACCCAAAAAATTTAAAGGGGGAAACGCGTTGGGAAACTGTGATTAAAAAAATTGTAATTCACGTTTTACAGTGATATTAAACTGTCATTAAAAGCGGAGCCGCCCTTTTATAGGGCGATTAAATCCCCTGAGGTGATTTTAGTAAAGCTGTTTCATTTAGGGTGTGGTGGGGCGATTTTTAGGGGTTTAAATAAGTTTTAATTTTAAAAATTTTTGTAAAAGTTTGTTTTAAAGGGATTTTTAATTTGCCCGTGAAATTAAAAAGGTTTTAAAATCCTCTGTTCAAAATAGGGTTTGCAGAAATTTTCCCTTCCCTTTTTCTTTCAAACCCCCAAAAATGGGACAGCAAAATAGCCCGCGGACATCCTTACAAAAATCAACTCCCTTTTTTCCGTTGCGCCCCTCTGTAATTAGGGCCGGGGGGGTGGGGTTTTTCCCATACCCCGTCCCCCGCTGAAACTAACTTTTTGCTTCAAAATTCATGAGCCGGAAAAATTAAAAGGGGTTTAAAACGCCCCTCTTTCAGCAGTAGAAAACGATACCTTTAAGGTGGAGAACAGCCAGAGACAAAAACCCCCCCTTTTAGAGACCCGGGGCTCCTTTTTAGAAAAAGGAACCTGGAAAAGACCCAGATAAAAAAAATGTTCCCATTTTTAAAAACCTTTTAAAAATTGGGAACCCCCCCAAGTTGTTAACGGGGGCGGCCCAAACCAAAATACGCCGAAAGGGGTGGGCCCGCTGGCATGGGTGTGGACCTCTGTGATCACCGCGGGCGAGGTGGTATGGAGACCCCGCCAGGGAAACGGAGTCTCAGGGGCCCCCGCTCTTTTACCCGGGGCCCGCCGCAAAGCGGGGTGGACTTCGCGCCGGGGACCCCCAGGGCGCTACCCCCCCACGTGGCTACCTGTGGGACAGCCGAGGTCAAAGGCAGGAACAAAAGGCGGGGGTAGACGGAAACCCTAGGGAAAAAAATATGCAGGGCAGGTAAAAAATAACAGGAACACAAAAAGGATACATCAGCAGGATAAGGCAGGTACTGGACTAGTGACAAGGCAGGATACAGGACAGGTGCAGAGACATCAGATATGACAACAGGAGACAACAGGGCTTTGGAAGAAAAAAGGGAAATGGACCAGCAACTCAGGGGTTTTAAATCCGGACATGGCAGGATTCAAGATTTGGATCGCAAGGGCACCCGCATGAGAAATGCAAGGATGACCCAGAGAAAGGAGGAAAATTTTTCTTAAAAGCCGAGGGGCAGAGGTTAAGAGGAAAATTTCACCGGGCAGGAAAAATAATAAAAAGGCAGGAAGCGGCCCCGCAACCCCGGGGGGCCAAAATTGGGGGAAAGACAGGACCCCCGGAAGCAACAAGACAGGGCAGGAAAAGGCAAGTAAAAGGGAAAGGGCCCCACACGCTGGGCGACCATGGCAGGGGGCCGCGGCCGTAACCGTTTAAGTACCCCGCCCCCTAAAGTTTCCCCCCTTCCCCCCCCCCCCCCAAAACAAAAAAAATAAGCTTTCCCCAAATTTGGGGGGGGGGGGGGCCCGCCCAAATTATTTGGGGGGAACCCCAAAACCAAGTACAAAGGTGAGTATAGCCATTAAAAGGGGAAAACCAGATAAGGCGGAGCATGGGGGAAAAAAAAAGGGGGAAACCCGGCAAAAAAGGGGGGGGGAAAATCAGTGGGAAAAAGGGAAACCAAAAAAAGTACGGAGCTCTGGGGGCCAACCATGAGCTAGGCAGGGCGGGTCTGGGGGGGAAATGAGTGGGCAAAAGGACCCGGGTGGGCCCTGAGCTAGGAAAAGGGCGCTCGGGGGCGGACCATGGGGTGGGGGGGGAAACAGCGCCTGGGGGGGCCCATGATAGGAAAGGAGCCTGGGGGGGGCCCATGGCTACGCAAGCGCTCTGGGCGGCCCGGAAAGGGCAACAGACCTTTGGGCGGACCTGAGCTAGAAGGGGCTCGGGGGACCATGAGCTGGAAACGGACCCCTTGGGGGGGCCCCATGAGCTAGGTAAGGCGTTGGGCGGGACAGGTTAGGCACCCGGACCTCTGGGCTGGACCATGAGCTAGGAAACGGACGCCGGTGGCCATGAGCAGGCAAGGGAAAGTTGGGCGGGGCCAGGGCTATGAAACGGATGCTCGGGGTGGACCATGACCCCTGGGACAACTGACACTTGGGAACCATGAGCCAGGACGGGTTGACATCGGGGCAAACCATGACCCATGAGCCAGTGGACAGGGATACTGACAGGAAGGCACGACACGCTGACGGTCCATGGCAGGGGACCGCGGCGTAAACCGTGACATGTTGTTATAGTTTCTCCCATCAAAGCCTTGAGTAGTGGCAAAATGGTTAAATTTTTCGCAAATCTCACCCTATACCGTTTACAACATTTCAGAAGTAGGGCTGCAACAGGGGTGAAAAAAGGGGGTATTTAGAACATTCTTAGTTAATTTTTTAGTTGAAACATGAAATTAATTGAACATTATTAAACTTTTTTAACCCTTTAGTGTTCCATACCCCCAAATCCTGTATCTACAGGTGCATGACCCGTTAATTATTTTCTACAAAAAAAATGGAATAAAATATTCTTTTTGATTTGAAGGAAGAAGGTAGTGAGGATTACACTGATTGGTCTCTGGCTGGAATTTAGCATTACTGACCTCCTAGCTGTTATCACTTCAGTTAACAGCAAACAAAATAAGGGAAGCTGGGGTATAGCCAACCTACTTTTGCTGAAAGACACATCTCAAAAAAGTCTGCTTCCCTATTTAATCTAGGCCTTTGCCCTTTAAAACGAGCCTTCTATATACCGTTATGAAAAATTTTTTGGGGAAACACCTGGGGAACCTGCTCCCAGTTTTGAGGCAAAAGGGACACTTTAGCCCAGTGGTATTATCGCAGTCTGGTAGACTTGAAAAGTCGAGCCCTTTGGTTTGGCCCGGGGCCGTTTCACCAACACCGCCTTTGGTGGCCCCGCAACACAGGACTCATCCTCCCCCCACCTTCTCTGCAAAATCTGAAGCTTCCAGGACATTTCCCCTGGTTTTGAGGTGTGCTGTTGGACGAAAAACCCCCGGGTTAGTTAATGCGGTTTGGGGTTTGGTTAAAATAAAGCTTCCCTGTGGCCCCCTCGGGTCTACACACAGCCCCCAAGCTGCTCCTCTGTGTCGGGCCCTGCTGTGTTTCCCCTCGACCTTCTGGGGACAGCCTACCACACAATAATAATTGCGGCCTGGTAGGCTGGAAGAGCCGTGGCCAGGGCAGGACTGCAGGTCTGGCCCTGAGGCGGCTCAATGCTTTCTGTACCAACATCTCCCTCCTGGGCTCCTGGCCCACCTCTTTGTCCTCCTTCAAATGGCCCTGGTGGTGGAAAAAAAATTTCCCTTTATTGCCAGTGCGCGTGTAGGCCCCGAAAAATTTGGAAACGGCCGCATTGCTGGGGGCAGGTCTTGCGTAGTCTGGCCAATATACTACGGCTTACTGAATTGCCTAACACTACCATCCTACTGCCGTCTTTCCCTTGAACAGGCTGCACATCGGGCCTTTGGAGGGCAAGAGTGAGGTCTCTGACGATTATGGATGTCCTGGATTTGCTCAGACATCCATTGGTTAAGGATCTCTGGTAGTCTCTGCTTTCCCCGGTGATTTGCTGTGGTGTTCCCTCTTTTTTCCCGCAAATTTGGTGGATATAGAGTAGGGAACACCCCGGTCATGCAATTGCTTAGGCCTTTTTAACTTTGTGAGAGATTTCCCCTACTGTCCCCCTTTTCCCTATCTCACAAAAGGTTAGGGATTCCCTATTTAAGACATTCAATATGTTTTGGCGATTCGTTGGCTATCGACATCGATCGTAGTCCTGTCGGCCCCCATCGAAAGGTTTTCGAAGCATAGGGGTTTTTCCCCCGTACCATTAAAGTCTATGGGGGGGAGCAAAAAACACCTTCATTCTAAAACCCCAAACAGGGTGGAGAAGTGGAATTAACGCCCAAAAAGTCAAAAGGATACCTGCTACACTTAGGCACAAACTTGGGTATAAAGGGCCACAGAAAAAAGTCACACACCCCTTCCCATCCCCGTTTGTACCACGCAGACCCCTTAAAACCCGCTCACCACAAAATTAAAAGTACCAGAAGGGCAGTATGAAAATGAACATCTTTTACTTAAAAGGACATTTTAATATCCCCGTCCTGAAAAACAGCATGGCCCCAAACCCGCATAACCCCCAGATTTAAAAAGTGCGGAAAAAAAGGAGTTTACAACCACCCTTTTAGTTGAAATGGACATTGACTTACTTCCCCCGGGGCCACAGCATGACCCCAAAACCTGTAATCCCAAGATTTAAAAAAAAATGCCGGAAAAAGGGTCTTTCAACCCCCATTTTAGTTTATGGACATTTACTATACTGTCCTGGGGGACAGCCCGAGCCCCCAAAACCCGCATAACCCCCAATTTAAAAAATGCCGGAAAAAGGAGTCTTTCAACCCCAACATTTTGTTTCACTGGACTTGATATACTGCCCGGGGCCCAGCTGGCCCCAAAAACCTGATGACCCCCACATTTAAAAAGTCCCGGGAAAAAAGGAGCTTTTAAACCCACCATTTTGTTTCTGGCTTGACTAACCTGTCCGGGGCCAAAGAATCCCAGGGCCCGGGTTCAGTGGGGTGCGATGGGCCCCCGGTGGGGTCCTATCTATTAACACGAGGTTAAATGCCCTGAGACCCCAAGCAACAAAAAACTGTGTGTGAAGAAGAGTGCGGGTGTGAAAACCCCAGCCTTCTCAGTACACAGTAATCCCTGGGTAGCGCTTGCCCCTCGTTGGTGTGGAACCAATTGAGCTTCACTTGGAAAACTGGGGGTTTAAAAAGCCCCTGTTACACCCAGGGCCCTTTTTTTTGGGCATTTTTTTCTCATTTTATCAACGTGCTGGAGGAAATGTTTTGTATTTGTTCTCGTCCGTGCTCCATGTCCTCTGAAAAAAATACATTGGTCAAGTTTTCTGTCCTCCCTTGAAATTTTCGAGGAATTTTTTTAAAGCTATTTTGTACATGCAAATTTTTTAGTACTTTAATTCTAGAAACACATTTTTTTAATGGATGGGAAACCCCCCTGTCTTTGTTTTTCTTTTTTTTTAAAATTTTATTAATGGGTTGTCTCAATAAGGGATTTATAGCTATGTTAAAAAATCTTGCAAAAACAAGTCATTTTGAAAATGGTCCATTAACGTGTTACCTATTCCTGTTTTGAAGCACCCTCCCCCCTTGAGCCATTTGAAATTGTGAAGAAAAAAAATTGTTGGGTTTTGAAACAACTTATTTTATAAAGGACCGTAGTATAGCTGCATTTAAAGCAAAATGCCCCCAAAAATTTAAAGCATGACCCTTTAGCCATTTGGGCAATTGTGAAGAACAAATGTCTGTTTGAAACAAATTTTTTTTTTTTAAAAGGGCCCGTAGCATAGTGCATTTCAAAGAAAATGCCCCCCCAAAATATCAAAGCATGACCCTTTAGCCCCTTTTGGACAATTGTGGGAAAAAAAAATGCTGTTAGAAAAAACATTTTTTTATAATAGGAATGTGTATAGCTGCATTTCAAAGCAAAATGCCCCCAAAAAATTTAAGCATGACCCTAGGCCCCTTTGGACAATTGTGAAAGAACAAATGTCTGTTAGAAAAAATTTATTTTTTTTTTAAAAGACCTTGTTGT
>JAODAL010067979.1:0-17037 GCA_025379985.1 Phyllomedusa bahiana
TTTTTTTTTTTGGTGGGCAATCTAAAGAAACCGGAGCGATGTCAGATGGTTGTATAGGATGAGACACCTCATCAGGAGTGGTGTGATGCTTGGAGCAATACTGAAGGGTAAAATAGCCTCTAAAACACCCTAAATAAGCCTAACTTACAATTACTGTTAGCATTAGAGATAGGGTTACAGAAAAAAGTCTGCGAGTCCCAAATCCAACTTTTTCCCAAGTGTTGAACCAAACAGGGCCCTATTCAAGCAACAACATAGATGCTTAACACTCACCAAAAACGGAGGAACAAATAGTAGATCATGTCACTTATTTTTTACCATTGTATAAACACATAATTAGATTATGATGTGATTAAGTAGGCCACACCTGAAGTGGTATTCTGGCTTAAAAAAATAAAGTTTGTTCTTTGTATTATCCCATAGTCCTCTTATCACTCAATTATAGTACACGTCCCTAATCTGAGTCCTACCTCACAGGAGGAGCACCCGTCCCGAAAAGGATGACCCCGCCTCTCGACGACTTACCCTGAAAAAAATAGTGTACCCCAACAGTAACTAACACAAAAAGCCCCGAGTGTTTCCCCCAATCCTGGTTCTGGGGGAAAGAAGGGTCGATTAGTTCAAATCTGTGGAGATGGCAGATAATAGTCACAGATAACAGGGCTATAGCAAGATGATGCTATGAAGCATTGCAAACGTACATGAGTGCGCAGCAATATGCTTGCTGTTGGAAGTACATGCTGGCCTCCTATTCACTTTCGCGACGGCTTATCACTGCACTCACCGAGTGCTATAGTTTTACCATATTTGCAGAGCATTATTCAGGTACATTGCAGAGAAGTATGTCCTGCAACTACATAGTGTCAACATTCACTTATCTCCATTTCTGGGAATTACAGCAATAGTCATGTGGGCACATCTACTATGCCCTCCCAATCAGTATGATGTACATGTAAGTCAATTTGCAGGAAGAACATCCTACTCATGTGGACCACATTCATCATGGCATACATGTTTGTCAGGAGGAAGTCAAATGGTAAAAAACAGAGAATCCCTTAGACTCTGCACTGCAGTCTACCCAGTGCAAGATTAATATGGCCTAATGATTCACTATCTAAACCTCTAGGACCATACCACTATCTAAATGCTGTATGATACTACTTACTGGAACTGTGTGTGACACTTATCATCGCTGGATCTTATCAGACACTGGTCAAGGTGAATGGAAAGCAGAGAACAATATTCCACCACTAAGAGTCCTGTATATAGAGATGGGCGAAATCGTTCTAAGAAGTGGAATTCGTTTAAAATTTCAAAAAAACTTTGGGTTCTGAACAAAGTCGAATTTTGGGGTACTTGGGGTGAACGAAGGTGCTTTTGTTTATAAAATGGCTGCAGCAATGGGCTACATGGGAAAGCACTTGGGGGAAAGAAGGGCATAGTGCATGACTGTCAGAGAGAACCCAAATCAGAGCCGGGGGATTCGTGACGTCCCCGCCTATAACCCGGGCGCGACGTGGGAGTCACATCCTTCACTGTGATCAAGGGAAGGTGCTCCCGGGTGTTGTTACTGAAGAATGATTTTTTATCAGGATTTTTGGGGGGTTTTCCAGTTGTTCGAGACTTTTTTCCTTTAATTTCATTTCTGTTTTTTTGGTGTTTTGGATCTGAAGTCCAGTGTGTGCCCACTGGTGCAAAAATGTTAATGCAATCTGCTCCAGCACATTGAATACCCAAGGGGATCTAACCAGTTCCTGTTGTATTCATTTAAAGAAACAGCTTTTTTATAATACAAATCCCACTTCTTTTTTGGTGTAAATTCTTTTGCGCAATTTACATCCAGGGTTAATTAAGCGTTGTTCTGCTGCTGTTGTGACTCAAAAAAACCCGTTTTTTCACCCCAAAAAAAAAATTTTCTGTAGCATAATTCACAAACGAATTTTTAATTCAATTTTTTCTCTTGTTGTGTAGCTTTGAAAACACGCAATTGTAACCGCTACAAAGCTAGTATTTTTTTCCTGCTGCTCATTCTTTTGCGCAATTTACATCCGGGGGTTTAAATTGTTTTTTCTGCTGCTTTTGTGACCCAAGAAACCTTTTTTTCACCGCCAAAAATAAAATTTTCCTTTCAAAATTTCACAAACGAAGGTTAATTACAATTTTTTTCTTGTTGTGTAGGTAGAAAAACGCAATTGAAAACTGCTACAAAGCAGTATTTTCCGGCGCTCAATTCTTTTCCCAAATTTTAAATCCAGGGGTTAATTTAAAGTGTTGTTCTGTGCTGTTGTGACCCCAAAAAAACAGTCTTTTTACCGCCAAAAAATACAATTTTTGTAGCATAATTCCAAACGAAGGTTAATTAAAATTTTTTTCTTGTTTTGTAGCGTAGAAAACTGAAATTGAACACGCTACAAAGCGAGTAGTTTTCCTGTGCTCAATTTTTTTTGCGCAATTTACATCCAGGGGAAAATTAAGCGTTTTTGCGGGTTTTGGACTCCAAGAAACCGTCTTTTTCACCCCCAAAAAAAATAAATTTTTCCCTGTAGAAAATTTCACAAACGAAGGTTAATTACAATTTTTTTTTCTTGTTGTGTAGCGTAGAAAACACGCAATTGTAATACGCTGCAAAGCTGATTTCCGGGCTCAATTTTTTTGCGAAAATTACAACCAGGGGTTAATTAAGCGTTGTTCTGCTGCTGTTTTTTACTCCAAGAAACCGTTTTTTTTCACCCCCAAAAAATAAAATTTTTTCCTGTAGCAAAATTCACAAACGATGGTTAATTTACAATTTTTTCTTTGTTGTTTTTAGGAGAAAAACGAATTGTAACCCCTACAAAGCTAGTATTTTCCCTGGGGCAATTCTTTTGCGAAATTTACACCCGGGGGTTAATTAAGCGTTGTTTGCTGCTGTTGTGCTCCAAGAAACCGTCTTTTTCACCCCCAAAAAATAAAATTTTCCCTGTAGCATAATTCCAACAAAGGTTTAATTCAATTTTTTCTCTTTTGTGTAGCGTAAAAAAAAACCCCAAAATTGTAACACCTACAAACTAGTATTTTCCCCGGCTGCCAATTCTTTTGCGCAATTTACATCCGGGGTTTTAATTAACGTTGTTCTTGTTTATTTAGTAAAAGAAAGTTGTTTTTTTCACCGCCACAAAAAAATTCTTTTTAAAATTCTTCCAAAGGTTTAAATTAACCCTGTTTGTGCTTTTATTTTCATAAAATACACAGATTTTTTAAACAGCACATACAAGTTTTTTTCCCCTGCCCATTTTGGGAGCGCAATTTTATCCAAGGGGGTTACCCAAGCTTCTTATAGTTCTTTTGGGCGTCAATACGGGTGTATATTTATCATTACAGATATCTTATCAAACAGTGTTGTACTTTTAAACAAATAGTATGCAGACAGAGAGGTGGCAGGCTCTTCCCTCGAGTGGCAGAGGCACAAAAAAATTCCCGGACGGCCCCGGTGCAGCACAGCAAGGGGCTCGCGCAGGGGTACTCGGGGAGGCACAATGCCGCTGTCATCTAGCGGCCATGTGTTGTTTTTGCAACCCCAATGGTTCTTGATTGGTTGATAGGTCATCCTTTCCTCCCAATAATCTGACAACCCCAACCAAAAAATCGGTGGGAACCCCCAACACAACCCCTTTGTTGGGATGGCCCGGGAGCGGGTCAGGGCCCTCAAACGCCTAACCCCCCCTTGTCCCTCCCGGGTTCCCCCCACAGAGATCTACTATGTGGTCTGGCTCAGCGCCACTCTATAGGAGGATGAAAATTTGAGGAGGGCAGTCAGCAGCCCCTTTGGGGCGAAGAAAGGGGGCCAAAATTCCCCCGCTTCTTGCAGTAGGCCCGGGAATAAGATTTGGGGGTGGCATGGGTGGGCAGTTGTGAGGGGTTCTGCATACCAAGACCGGTAGAGGAAGCATGAGATGAAACACAAATAGATTGATGTAGCCCACCCCATTGGGAGCCAGGTGAGGCAAGGGTTTTATCTGCAGGAAAGAGGGCGTCACTTGGCGTCAGGGAGCGTAGAGCCCGCAAAGGGGGGGGTGTGGGGTGAGTCAGCAGGAGAGCAGCAGTGTGAGGTCGGGAGCCAAGCGGGCCACGGGTAAAAAAAACCCCTTCGCAGGTCCCAAAAAAGTGCGGGCACAGGGGGTCAGCGAGGGAGCGGCGTAGTGTCACCAAATGCGGAGGTTGGCGGTAAAATCATTTTTTCGGCGGTGTGGCAGTTCTTTGCTAAGACACGGGGAGCCGAATAGGGTAATGTGAATTGTAAGCAGAAAGTGGAGCGTGGCCAGGGGCTAAAAGTTGGCACCACGGCCCTGCGTCAAAAAACATGCAGCGTCACCCTCGGTGGCCGGGGGGAAACGGGGTCAGATGTGGGGTCCACCCGCCGCCGCCAACAGCACAGCAGCGCACGGCCCTGGCACGCATGCCATTTGCAGCCCTCAAGGCTCCAACCTCTGCAGAAAGGGGGCTGTTTCTCTTTGCTCATCTCCCGATCCCGATTCCTGCTCCTCGTACTCATGGCGCCGCAGTGTTCAGCAGGCGATTGCAAAGGAAACAGTATGCGTCCAACCCTCCAAAAGGGGCAGAGCTGACCGGCCTGTCCAAATTGTTAGTATGCATCCCTCCCTTTCCCAAAGGTGGAGTCTGCACCATTTGAGAACTAAGGTTGTGCCGAGCCGAGATGGAGAGTTCCAAGCCCTAAAATATTTTACAAAAAGGCATACCCGCACTTCAAAATATGTAGAACAGAAAGGGGGGCAGTCCCTTTAGTTATCGGTTTGTTCCCCGGTACATGGCACACGGATGTCTGGAGCTGTAACTACGGGTTTGGGCATACAGTCCTTTACGGCCCATGGGGGAAAGTGTTCCCCCAGGCACCCCAAAAATTGGACAGGGACCGCTTTCTCCCCCCAAAGTTGTCAAAATCTGCACCCGCGCCAAAAATCCCCCCCTCCTCTCCACCCCCCACCCAAAACCACCCCCAAAATATCTCCCTCATACCCCAAAGTGTAGGGCACGCGGTGTCACGCAGTTCACCCTGGCTTCTTTGGCGAAAAGAAGTCATCAGGGGAGGAAAAAGCTCCCCCTCAGCGCAAGAAATCGATTGTGGCTTTCTGCGCCAACGAAAAACGGAACCATGGTGACGGCAATGGGAGGGAAAAATGTTCCCCCTGCACCCAGGGGGGATGGTCCTGCACCCTGATGGGCACTGTTCAATTGGTTGTTTAAAAGGTTCCTGAAGTCTTCCACCGATCTTCAGAAATTCGAAAATGGCCAGGAAATGGGCTACACTTTATCCTGGTACAAAGCCAGGAAACCCTCCTGGTTGCAGCGGCAAACGGCCTCCCCCAACCACTCTGATATGCGATGTTTCCCCCCTTGGAATTCCAGCTGCACATGTTGGGGCCGACTGTATGAACAGAGAAAGGCCATTTAAAGATTTTTTGATGATCAGGGAGACCGAAGTACTCCCTGTTTAAATTTGATGTAGCCGTGGCAGTCATGCGGACACCTGCCGTTTGTTGAGGCATTTGAGGGGCGACGTTATTTTTCAGTCCCCGGGGGTACGGGGATGAATAACGTCATTCCCGGTTCTGTCCGGAAAGATGCGAAAAAACTGTCGGGAGGGGTGGAGCGGGCTACTACATTCTCGTGGCCCCATGAGTCCCCGGGGGGGACGAAATGGAGGAGGAGGAGGAGGAAATTGGGCAGAAGATGTCTGGTGAAATGAGTGGATTTTTTTACCGGGGACAAAAGAGGGGGCAGGGCAGCTGGAGGAGGGGGATGGAATGAGGAAGACGAGGCCCAAGACCCCCCAAACACCCTGGCATATACAGTGGAAATGGAGGCGGGGGCCCCTCGGGGTCTCTTGTGCAGATGGCCCCAGCAGCTTATTTGCTGGGCTAGTGACAGCCCAATAGTAGCATCCCCGAGGATGAATTCTGGCTCTCCCCCCATTGGACCCCACTACCAGTCAAAATTGGGGGCCTTTTTCCCCCGCTTTGAAGGGGGACAAACTCAAATACTAAGGGAAAACCTCCCTAATCAGTTGGCCACTGCCTATGTGCGGCTCGTCCCCCATCTGACGGTCTGACCGGGGGGTTCCTCAGGTCACGTATATGCCGCGGCTGCTGGGGGAAGGTGGGGGTAGGGGCAGACCAGCCCACCAGTAACCCAAGTCTGAAGCCCTGAGAGCAGCTTCCCCTTTACCCCCTATGAGGGGGTATCGCCAGCAGCACAGGCCTGGAGAATCCTGAACCAACGGTGGTGGCCTTTCTTGGACAGCACTCTGCCACCCCCGTTAGAAAATCCGCCGGATACTGGGCAGCCAAACTGGATGGTTTTGGCCGAATTGCCGGTTTGCAGTGGGGAAACTGTCCCGCCCCGGCCCCTATGTGGGTCAGAGCGGGTGTTCATGCGGCGGGGGCCCTTTTTAACCAAAGGGAACCCCCTTTTTCCAGGGAAAGTGGAATGACTGACCTTTGTCAAGAGAATCAGGCGGGATCGGCCAGGGTTTTCCCCACAAAATGCCTTAGGCGTCAGACTACATCAGCCCTGAGGCCTCACCCAAACTGTGAGAAATGAGTCGGGGTTAAAACTACCTGCCTCAGCCACTGTTCTGATGCCGCCACCCACCTGATCCCAACACATCTGCTGACAGTTTCTCCATCTGCCAACAACCATCTTTACCAGGGACGGGTATTGCCACCCACCTCCACACTGTGTCATTGTGCCACTGTCTGACCTCATGCTGCTGATGTGACTGCTGCCGTAACCTAGACACTGTGTCATTGTTCCACTCTGTGGCCTGCTCCTATTTTTCCCCACCTCCAGAATGTCATTGTGCCACTTGTCTGACCTCATGCTGCTGCTGCGGCTGCTGCCGGACCTACACACTGTGTCATTGTGCCACTGTCTGACCTCATGCTGCTGCTGTGGCTGCTGCTGTGACCTACACACTGTGTCATTGTGCCACTGTCTGACCTCATGCTGTTCCTGTGGCTGCTGCCGTGACCTACACACTGTGTCATTGTCCCACTCTGTGGCCTACTCCTGTTTTTGCCACCTCCCGAATGTCATTGTGCCACTGTCTGACCTCTTTGCTGTTTGCTGTGCTGCGGGCTGTGACCTACACACTGTGTCATTGTGCCACTGCCTACCTCATGCTGCTGCTGTGGCTGCTGCCGTGACCTACACACTGGTCATTGTGCCATTTGCCTGACCTCATTGCTGCTGTGGCTGCTGTTTGTGACCTACACAACTGTGTCATTGTGCCACTGCCTGACCTCATTCTGCTGCTGCCCGTGACCTACAACTGTGTCATTGTGCCACTGTTTTGACCTCATGCTACTGCTGTGGCTGCTGCCGTGACCTGCACACTGTGTCATTGTGCCACTCTGTGGCCTACTCCTGTTTTTGCCACCTCCAGAATGTCATTGTACCACTCTCTGACCCAGGGGCGTTGCTAAGGTCCCAAAATATCCGGGGCCCGGGCCCTGTGTTAAGTTTTGCTCAGAAGGGGGGGTTTTCACACGCGTTTTTTACGCCCAATAAACCGCGGCTTTGTGTTTTTACAGAGAAAAAACTGTGGCCAGCGCGTCCCTCTGAAGCCCACTAATATTTATTCCCCAAGACAGGTAATCGTTGCTCTCAGTGACAGCTATGAGTTACCATAATGTTGGCCCGTACTGCGGGTGTATTGAAGCGCAATTTGCCGCCAAAGTTACGGACCAACATTATGTTATGTGAACATACACAGCGTATTTGGGGGCATAACTGCTGTAATGCGGCCAAAGTTCGCCCCCAAATACGGTAAAATCATAGCGGTGAGGGCTAGGAAATTTGTGCTGTTTTCCCTGCCCATAGAACCCACCCATAAAAAAAAAGTTTACCCGCCGTTTTTTTTGGGGGAAAGTGAAAATGGAAGGGAGGTTCCGGGAGGGCTGCGAAATTTCACGTTGGAGACAGTACTTTTTAAAACAGGGGCCGTGCCCCTATATGCTGTGTGGGGAAAATACCCTTGGGGGGTACGCTGTGGGTTTTGGAAGTACATGCTGTTCAGCGCGTATTCCAACACAGGGGGGGGCCGGGCCTTCACCCCCCTATCAAGCCGGAAAGAAGTGTTTTCACTTCTCCCCCCCCGGTGTACAAATATGTGTATTGGGAGGCAGGGGGGAGACCGGATGAAAAAAATAGCTCTTGTGGAATTAAAGAATTACGTAATTTTTGGCGCGCATTTTCCCGGCGTATTGAAACAAAAAAATACGCCCCGGAATGCCCCCCATGGTTTACCCCCAGCGTGAACATACCCTTTGCCCGGCCCGCAAACTAAAATTTATACACAAAACCCTTTACTAATGACAAGTTTTAAAAAAATTATAATTAAAAAAGATTTTTTCATCAGGGTTGGGGTTTTACATTCTAAGGGTATGTTCACATGGCGGGAATTTCGGGGGGAATCCATATTCTCATAGAGAACTATGGATTACACCCCCCTCCCCCCCTGCCCTAAATACGATTTGTATTGTAATTTCATAGGGAGTTAAGTGGGAAAAGTCAAAGCAAGTCTATGGGGCCCGGGGGGTGTTGCCACACCCCCCCGCCCTCCCCCTCCCCGCCGTGTTCGAGGAAAACGTGCTGAAAAAAGGGGAGGGCCCCGAAGACACAGTGTATTGCCCGGGAAAGACCGTACCGTTTACAAAAACACCGTGTGAACATAGCCTAAGGGGAAAACAGGCGGGAAATTTTTTTTTTCTGATGTGAATGGGGGTGATATTTTGGGTATTTTGTTGTTACACCAATATACATTTAAAAATATACACAGTACAAACAAGAGGGAAAAACATACACAAAAAGACATATATTCAAACTACTTTCACACACCCCCCCCCTTAAAAATGCTACATACACACACACACACACAACGTTTTACACCCATAAACATACACACAGGCATCTTTACAAAACCCCCCCCTTTTATGACATAAATACAATAGATACAATTTGCTCACACATGCATTTCAATTCAGTAAAAGTTCACATTCAGGAACATTATTTTTTTCTCCCCCTTATTACACTACTTAAAAATTATTGTTCAGCATGAGGCTCCTCATTCTTGTGTCCTTCTTGCTGGTCTGGTCCTGGGCGAGATAGGGAAGCAGGGGCGGAGCCTCTCACGGCGGGACAGCGCGTGCTTCCAGACTCCCTTCAAGTGTGAGCACCGGCCCCCCCCTCCTCCCTCCTTGCCCCTGTCATCCCGGGCGTCGCCCCCCCCTCTTGCCCCTGCACATAGCTGCTGCTTCTGAATTGTATGTGCACCCGGGGACCCCACAAGTGGAACGCTTGTCGGGTTTAAGGTCTAGAAATGCTGGAAACCCCGGACGTTTTGAGATCGGGGGACAGGGAGTCTGGCCCCGGGGCTTTTTGCCCGAAAAAAACCTACTAGGACGCCCCGCTCGACCTTGCTGCTGTGGCGCCGCCGTCACCCCCAACTCTGTCCAAATTTTCCCACCTGGCTCCAGCTTGTTTTTTTCCAGCGTCGCTCGCATGACTTATCAGATACATTCCCCCCTTCTTTTTTTGGTCATTTTGCCCTTTAATTGCCCGGGGAAATTTATAGTAAAGGATTTAAAGCGGCGGCAGTCATGTGCGTGTCATACTAAAACACAACTTTTTTATAAGCCCAAAAACCAAGCTCCCTTGCATATTTAAGCATGGCCAAAATGTTCTACACACCCTGCAGGCTTGTGCAGCCGGGAAAATACTGTTTTTTTAACGTGTTTCGTGCCAAATTTTATTCAGAACGAAGTTATTTTTTGGGAGAAATTGGGGAAAGTAAAACCGAAACAATTTGGGGAAATTTCCCCCCATTCTACCTTTACACAAATTCAATAGAGTTTTGTGCTTTAAATTAGGTTTTGGCAAACTGAATAGGCCCAAAGAATTTTGGTAAAATTTTTGTGAAAAAAAAAAAATCGACCCTAACCTTTAGTTGGTTTAGGTTATTTTGGGCCCCCTTTACATGGCAATGGAAAAATACCGGTGGGTTTATGAGGGGAGAAAAGCCCCCCCCTTCATATTGACATGCACATATTCCGTCCAAAAACCCGGACGAAGAATGTACTCCAAAATTTTTTCGGGCAGCCGGGGGTTTTAAAAAAACCCTGTAGGGGGGGCTGCTGTTGGGTTTTTAAGCTGGGTGTTTCTTTGCGGGGTTTTTCAGACGGTTGCAAAAACCCCAAACCCCCCGGGAAAAACCCCCCGCAAACCTTGTATGGACATGCCTTAGGAATTTTTGGGGGTTTAAGGGATTCCCCTTTACCCCCTTTTTCGTCCACCCCCCGCCACTCTGTCACAAAGTAACACCTGTCGAATCCAACATGCTCCTTTCCATATCACTTGTGAGTTTTTGGGGAAACCGAAATGAAAAAATGTGACACGACTATGTTGAGCGTAAAAGTTGGTATCGACATTTGGGGGATAGTCGTAGTCGGCCACCATCCCATAAGGTTTTTCGATAGTGAGCATCGATATGGGGAGACCATTAAAGTCTATGGAGAGCAACACACCTTTATTCTACACCCAAACAGGTGGAGAAGCTGGGTTAACATCCACAACAGTCAAAAGGGAACCTCTACTCTAGGCACAAACTTAGGCTATAAAAAAAAACCCCAGAAAAAAATTTACACACCAAATTCACATCCCCGTTTGTACCCAGATGACCCTTTAAAACCCGACACCCCCCAAAAAAAAAAGTGCCAGAAGGCAGTATGATTTGAACCATCATCTTACATGAACTGGAATTGAATTCCCTGTCCGGAAGCGCATGACCCTAAAAAACCCGCATACCCAAATTAAAAAGTCCCCGGAAGAAAATCTTTGAACCACCATTTTAGTTGAATGGACATTGAAAAACCCTTTGCCCTGGACCGCCTGCCCTTAAAACCTTCTGCCCCCAAAATTTAAAAAGTGCCGGAAAAAGGGGGTTTTTTCAAACCTTTTTAGTTGAAGGGACTTTTGACTATCCCTGTCCTGTCCCCATAGCATGACCCGGGGCCCGAGTTAAAGTGGGTGGGGTAGAGCCCAGGGCGTCTGTCATCTTTAAAACGCAGGTTAAAATCCCCTGATGACGCAGCAACGAAAACTGTCGTGTGAAGAGAGTGCGGAAGCGGAATGTGGAACCCAGCCTTCCTCAGTACACAGTCAAACCGGGTTAGCGCTTCCCCCTCCGTTTTAGTGGGACCAATTGAGCTTCACTTGGAAAAAAATGGGGGTTAATGTCCTGTTACCCCCAGGTGCCCTTTTTCTTGGCATTCTTTTTCTCTTTTTTACTAAACGTGTGGGGGAAAATTTGTCTCGATTTGTTCTCTTCCGTGCTCCATACTCCATGTCCCTCTGAATACCACATCTGGTAAAGTTTCCTGTACCCCCTTGTACAATTCAGGGGAAAATTTTTTTACCACTATTTTGTACATGCAAGTATTTTAGTAGTTTAATTCAGAAACACTTTTTTTAAAATATAGGGAAATCCCACCATGTTTTTGTTCTCTTTTTTTAATTGTATTAAATGGGTTGTCTCAATACGGGGGATTGATACTATGTTAAAGACTTGCAAAAACAAGTTTTTTGCAATATGTGTCATTAACATGCCTACCGATTCCTGTTTCTGACAGCCCCATCCCCCTTAGCACTTTGAAAATTTTGTAAAAAAAATGCTTTTAAAAAAAACTTTTTTTTTATAATAGGACCTGTAGTATAGCTGCATTTCAAAGCAAAATGCCCCCAAAAATTCAAAGCATGACCCTTGACCCCACTTTGGAAAAATTGTGAAGAACAAATGTCTTTTAGAAACAAATTTTTTTTTTTTATAAAGGCCTGTAGTATAGCTGGATTTAAACAAAATCCCCCCAAAATTAAAGCATGCCCCTTTAGCCATTTTGGACAATTGTGAAGAACAAATTCTTTTTAGAAAAACATTTTTTTTATAATAGGACCCTGTAGTATTGCGCATTTAAAAGCAGCATGCCCCAAAAAAAATTAAAAAAATGACTTCCAACCACTGTTAAAAATTTGAGGAGAAATCCACTTAGAAGCCCATTTTTTTCCCCAAAGGACCTGATTATTGCTGTATCTCACCTACATACCCAAAAAATTATAAAATGACTTCTCAGCCACTATTAAAAATGTGGGGGAGAAATGCCACTTAAAACCCATTTTTTTCCCAAAAGGAACATAATTATGCTTATCTCACAGCAACATGACCTCAAAACCATTGCAATGCAAAAAACTTCTTAAGATAAAGTGGTAAAGGAATACGGTTTTGTCAAAAAACCTTTTTTGTCTTTTACAGTCTCCTACAGAAAAACCACAAAATAAACTGTTGGGAAAAGAAAATAAAAATTGCAAAATGAAAAATGATATTTAAAAAAACTTTTTTTCAAAACCATTTCTGTTGAAGGGGAATGTAAAGTAGACCGCAACTAATCGTGCCCCGGGAAATTTGGGGGCCACAAATCACAGAGATCCATCCTGATTCATCTTATAAAAGTCAAACACCCACTTTATCGGGGGAAAGCCGGATGCATTTGTCTGTAAGACCCCTCCGGCTGTGCTGAAGGTCCGCCAAATTAGCGGGCTGCTGGGCAGGAAAACACCTCAGGGCTGACGAGCCAGCTGGGGCCATTTTCCTTTTTGGATAGTCAGGTTTTTGGGGTCCGGAAACCCTACAAAAACATCGGTGTTAGACGCAATATCTGCCCTGACTTAAGCTGATCTCGGGGTGTGTTTGGAGTGTCCCCTGCATTGCATGTGTTGGTGAGGTGGTAAAAAAAGATTGCCAGAGGTCACCCATTAGGTTCTGCCCCCTTTGCCCTGCCCGCTATGCCTATTTGGGCACTCTACGTGTCACGTCGCGTGTTTTTCCAAACCGTGACATTTGGGAATGTGAAGCAGACGCAAAGATGTCTCCATTATAAATCAGAAAGGGTTCCCCTTTTTCCCCTCATTTTATCTCTATTTGGGGGGTGGAAGGAAAAGTCTGAGTTTTGTTTTGTCCGGGGTCCGGGAGGGGGCCCACCCATAATATTTTCTTTTTGTGCCTTAATGCGAGGTCATTTTGGAGGAAATGGAGCATCCAAGCACTCATGGAGAGATGGAGCCTTGATTTCCCAAGCCTCTGGTCGAGGGGCACTAGCAAATGATCTTCCTCACTTCCCCTCCGCCCAAATTCACGCCAACCTTTTTCCCAAGGCGGATTTGGTAACATCGGGTCTGGGAATCCTCCTCCTCCTCCGCTGCCCCCCCGGCACAGTTTCAACACACCCTGAATTGCCTGGATGAGCACCCTGGGGCTGATGCGCCCCCTTGCACTAGTTGGGACCCCAAACCCACTGCCTAATGAAGACCGATGAATTGTGAAACTGTAGCTTGTGGATTTGAGGAAAAAGGTCCGTGTCCGATCTGTGTCTTCTCCTCCTCCGTCGCTGGGGGACCTGTTGTTTCAGAGTGTCCAACGAGTTTCCAAAACTAAATCCCAAAAATGCCTGCTAAACGGGCATTGTCCGCACCCCTTTTTGGGGTTTTCTTCAAAACTGGAAGGAGGGTGCAGAGCTCTTTCATCCTCACTCTCGGGGCTCAACACCCCGAGGCCCGCCCCGCTGCTTGTCAGCCTGTGTCACTTCGAACGCATAAGGGCATTGCGCTGCTGCCACAATGCGGGAGCATTGGAGGGTGGAATTCCACGTGTTCCCCACGTCAACAATGAACGGTTGAGGGGGGGCCGAGCTGACCTGAAAACGCACCAGGCGGACGAAGCAGGGTTCGAAAAGGCGGAAGTGCGAAATTAGACTTTGAGCCTTCCCCAAGGGGAGTCCCCAAACCCGGGGAGCTCTTTAGAAATTTCTGACGAAAGGTTCTGACAGTGCCAGGCAAGGGGTGTGTCCAGCCTACCCATCTTAAGGGCCAGCAGATTTTTGCCCGTTATCGCACACCCCTTTCCTGGGACAAGGGTTCTTGGCACCCAGCCAGCGCTCGGTCTCGTTGCGGAGAGCCCGTCCACAGCTCCTACCTGTGTGGGAAAAGGGCTCCCAAGACAGATTAATTTCAACACGGCTGGTTTTTCCCCTGGGGATCCACCAGAGGACCTTGGGGGAAAGAACCCCGCCCCCCTCCACGGTTTTGAAAAAACGTGCGCCGAGCCTGAGAGCCCCCTCACCCCAGGACATCCCCCACTCACCGTAGCTGTCACAGAGAAATGGGCCTTGGCCGTGCTTACAATCCATTTTCGGTGGTCAGATGGACTTTTCCCCCCCCCCCACAGATCAGACAAAGCGCTTGAAATTTTAGATGACACTGGCTGGCCGGGGGAGGGAGGCTTTTCGGCAAAGAAAAGCCTGCTCGGCATCTGGTATTGGGGGGAGCAAGGGGCCCTGAGGGGGAACCCCCTCTGTGCCCCCAGGGCGGAAAGGCAAAATTTTCCAAGGCCAAAAGCCCGGGAATGCCGAATTCAGGGTTTTTCTTTGGGAGGTTTTTGGGTTAAAGTTTTTCTTTGCTCCCAAACCTGAAGAAGAAGGGTGGGTGCTAGACTGGCCCTGTAGGGGGTGCAGGGCGTCAAATGGGCGGGGAAAGGAGAAGGGGTAGGAGTTCTTGGTGGTGCTGGTGGGACCGGGCGACGGGGGGGAGGCTGAAGCGGAGGGGATCCCTGATCATACTCTGAGAGACATGGGCACTGAGGGAAAGCTTGGTGGGGGAGGAGGCCCGGGGAAAAGAGGGTGTACAGTGGTTGGGGCCCGGGGTCGGTCTGGGCCTTTTTTGGCCAAGGTTGCCTCCAATTTCAACTCATGCATTCGCTGCATGGACTGACAGTTGGGGGGGTTAACCACCTAAGGTTCTTGCCCCTTTCTTATGCTTTTTCGGCAAAGGCAGCTATACATCCTGGGTGAATCAAGGGTTGGTCAAAGAAGGCCCGGCTTTAGAGGTCCTGGACCCTTTTTACGGCGAAAGCAGGACAGGGTTTTTCACTGACCCTGGCGCGGGAACAATCAGCGGCTTCTGCGACCGCCCCCCTCCTTTTTTGAGGCGGGAAACCCTACTGACACTCCCCATCGCTTCCCCCCTCGTCCCGTGATGAAGCCTCGCAAGCAAATTTTGCTGAAAAACCCCCGTTTTCCCAATGTCTCGTCATCATCATCAACACAGATGATTTTGTCGTCCCGACATTCGCAACCAGGAGTTGCGGGTACAAGCAAGAGGGACTGCAAGGATTGCCGACCGCCCGGGTTTTTTCCGATTGACCGGGTTCCTTCTCCCCTCTGTGGATCAGTAATGGGCGCAGAGCGGAAAATCACCCTTTTTTCCCCTTGATCTTTTAACATGCCTTTTGACCCCAACCGCATTTTGTCACAAAGGGTCTTCAAAAATGGATTATCCACAGTGGGGGGTAATGAGTTGAATTTGGGTGCTTCATGTTTGGGCGGATGCGTGGCTGATGACGACATTTGTGGCCCGGCTGGGGAGGGGGAAGGGGGTAAGACCGCTGGATAGGTTGCATAACCCCTGAAGGACAATTGGCGACGTGTTCGTTACTGAATTCACAGGGCCCTGACCCAGGATAAGGCCTGACGGTCCGCAAACTGATGATCCCCCCGGGTGCTGTTGTCGCCAGCACTGGACGGGGGCACCTTCCTCGTACCCCTACCTCCATGTCCTACCCCCCTTTGCTCGCTTACCACCTAAATTTCGCTCCATGTTCAGAAATAACAAATTTAGAAGGGATGGAAAAGGTTTTGGAAAATCTTTATTTAAAAACGGCAAAAACACAGCTATTCTCAAAACCCTCAAATCAAAACAAAATTTCTGGATTCAAATAAACGCAAAGTGATCTACAAGTCAACAAGTGGCCCGCCCAAAGTGAAAAAACACGTATCTAATGTATGGAAATAAAAAGGATTTTTGGACCATAATTCACCTGTGGTAACTACACAATTGCTGGATTCAAATTTAAAAGCAAGGGGGGTCTATCAAAAATTGGATGGAAAAAGTGCAAAAAACCACTTCTTAATGTATTGGGATAATAAAAGGTATTTTTTTTTGGGACCCCCATCAATTCACCTGTGGTAACTACATAAAATTTCTGGATTAAAATTTAACTGCAAGGTGGCTCTATCAACAAATCTGGATTGGGCAAAAGTCAAAAAAACACGTATCTGAATGTATTCGATAATAAAAGGTATTTTTGGCACCCACAATTCCCGTGGGGGTTTTCAAAAAAGCGTATTTAAATTTTAACTGCAAAATAAAATTTTCAACAAAACTGGCCTGCGCGAAATGAAAAAACACGTATCGAAATGTATTCGGATAATAAAAAGGGATTTTTTGGGACCTATCATTCACCTTGGTGACTAAAAAAATTTCGCATTCCATTTTAAATGCAAGGTGTCTCATGAACAAAGGTATGCGCCCAAAATCAAAAAAAAACGTATCGAAATTTTTATTTGGATATTACAAAAGGGATTTTTTTGGGACTATCAAAATGTGCGCTTGCTGGATTTTAATTTAAGTACAAGGGGATATATCAACAAAGGGGGAATGGGCAAAAATGAAAAAGAACACCTATTGAAATGTTTAAAATGAAATAAAAGTGGGGTTTTTTATCTAACAAAAGACCTGCAGTTACTAGAAAAGATTGTATCCTAAAGTTCAGGCGCCCCCAATATCCAGGAAATATTCAATAAAAACTGTTTTAAAAAAAAGCTATTGCATTTTCAAAGTCTACCTAATCCTTGGGGAACTTATCCCGTATTTTTATTTAAACTTGTCTGTGTTCGCCCCCCGGGCCCCCCCCCCCTCCGCTCCCCCCCCTTTAATTTCAGCATAATGCTCCTTTTTAAATTCTCTACCTAACTAATAAAATTTCCAATCTCTAATCTAACTAAATTGTAAGGACACGCTAAAAGTAAAGGTTTCCCCTTGTGTGACGAAAACACCTAGTCCGCCCGGCCCCTTGAAAAACGACGGGCCCGACTTGGG
>JAODAL010067980.1:0-17037 GCA_025379985.1 Phyllomedusa bahiana
AAAAGTTTTCCAAAAGGTATTTTTCTAGTTTTTGGGGTCAGGGTGTTTAAACAAACCGCTATAACCCAGGCCCTTTTGGGTTAAAAAATGTTTTTCTAAAACATTTTTCTTCAGATTTCTAAAGTGTCGAGGGGTCTTTTTACTTTTTTTGGGAAAAGTGTGTAAACAAAAAAGCTTAATCCAGGCCCTATTGTAAAAAATGTTTTTTTGAAAACGGCAAAAATTTTTCAAAAATTTTTAAAAATGCCCGGAAGGTCTTTTTTCCAGTTTTTGGGGGTAGGGGCTGAAAAAAAACGCTTTAAGCCCCCGGTCCTATTGTAAAAATGTTGTTTCTAACAGGCATTTAGGGCACATGTATGTGGGGGGCTTTTGCCTTTTTTTTGGCGTTACTGGCCCCCCACCCCCGAATCCCCGCTGTCCCGACGCAGGGATGCGGTGTTGGGCAGTGTTGCCACTTTCAGCTGCGCCTGCATAAAGGGGCGGGAATTGGGCGCTGTTAGTTTCGGGGGGGACGCGGCGCCTCGAAAACTCCGGGGATTTTAACATGGCGAGTCGGAAAAAGCGGGCGCAGTGCGACCAGCGCCCCGACAGGCAGACCGGGTTTTTTTTTGGGTAAAAAACCCTCCGGCAGAGGCGAAGTAAAAGCAGGACCGAACATGCGGGGAAGCAGATGAAGATCGCGAAAAAAATCTCGGGTCCGCCGTGCAGCAGGAGTATATTCCGAAAAAAATGCCTTTATAAAGGCGGAAAACAGTGTCAGAAAAAGGTAAACGTAAAAAAAAAACATAAAAAAAAAAAAATCACTTTCCAAAACTTTGAACGGCGCAAACAAGAATTATGAACAAAAATTGCTGGGAAATACAGTAATTCAAATTCTAAAAACCTTTCTCATTGGTCGGCATAAACCAGCCAACAAAAAGGAGGACAGTGACCCATTAAAACCTAGGGGGAAGTTTTAGCCCAATCAGAATGGAGCGACAAGACCCTTTTCTAGTCAGGGAGAATTTTAGCCCAATCAGAATCCCGGCGGGAAATTCAAAATACGTAAAAAGACGAAAAGAGTGATTGGCTGAGTAGCAGGTGCTTGGCTACCCAGCCAATCAGAGCGCAGTACTTCCCATTATAGTCTTGGAGAATGGGCGCCTAAATCTCGGGCACTCGCGCCGGCGGCTAAAGTATTAATAAAAAATTATTTTTATTAAATGAAAAAATTTTACAGATAAAGAGCAGAACTCTTCTTTACAAAAAAAGCAGTTAAAAACCCAAAAACGCGTTTGTCCCCCGAGAAGGGCGCTCATGGGGAAATTGCAATAGAGAAATTGCCGGGAAATACAGTATTAAAATTGTTTAAGCTATTCCATTGGTGGGGATAAACCAGCCAATCAGAATAGGAGCGACAATTCCCTTTAATCCTATGGAGAAGTTTGGCCCAATCAGAAAGGAGCGAAAAAAGCCCTTTAATCCTATGGAAAATTTGGCCAACAAAATCAAAGGGGGGGACAGTTCAAAATACAGTAAAAAGGACAGAAAAAGCGGATTGGCTGAGCTACGTGGCTTGGCTATCCCACCCAATCAGAGTGCGCTACTTCTCCCCTTTTTCTTGGAAAAAAAAAAAATATTAAATCAATAAAACTGTTTTTTTCTTTATTTTCGTTGCACCCTACTATTTATTTGGCTAACGAAAATAAAGAAAAAACAGTTTTATTGATTTAATTTTTTTTTCGTAAACCCCCCTATTATTTTCATTTTATATAACATCAGGCCACTTTTGTGTCTTTTAAATTTTATTTTTGGCCCTGTGTTTGTTTCAGATTGCATTGAAAACCCAAAAGGGGGCGTCGCTCGCTCTCCCATTGGTCCAAATAACGGCGCCCCTTTTAACTTTGCCCAAACACAGAGCGCGCTCAGAATTTCTTTTCCCCCTAGAACTCTATGAGAAAGTAGCTCCGCTCTGATTGGGAAGCTGGACAGCCCCCCGCCGCTTCAAACCAATCAGCTCGTTTCTGCATTTTTATGTATTTTGAACTGCCCGCTTTTGGGAAAATTGATTGGTCAATTTTTCTCCATAGGTATAATGGGGCATTTTCGTCCTATTCTGATTGGTCAATTCTCCCCCATGGTTATAAAGGGGCTTGTCGCCCTATTCTGATGGCGTTTATCCGACCAATGAGAAAAGCAAAAAAAATTTGAATTTTCTGTATTTCCGGGATTCTCTTATTGCAATTCCCCATGTAGTGCCGGTCTCGGCGACAAAGCGTTGTTTGGGTATTTAACTGTTTATTTGTAAAGAAAGGGTTTTGCTCTTTATCTGATAAAGTTTTACACTTTTAAAAATAATTTTTTTTTTAATACTTCATGCCGCACGGGGTGAGCGCCCAGACTTTAGGCGCCCCTCTCCCTAACTTAATGGGAGAAGTGCTCGCGCTTGATTGGCTGGGATAGCCCAACCACCGTAGCTCAGCCAATCAGCTTTTTTCTGTTTTTTACTGTATTTTTAACTTCCCGCCTTTGATTTTTGATTGTCCAAATTCTCCCTAGGATATAATGGGACTTTTTCGTCCTTTGATTGGGTTTAATACTCCTTCATAGGGTTTGAAGAGCCCCTGTCGCTCCTATTTGATTAGTCCAAAATTTTTCCATAGGTTTTAAAGGGTCTTTGTCGCTCCTTTTTGATTGGGTGGCTTCTGCCGACCAATGAGAATACTTAAAAAATTTGAAAATTACTGTCTTTCCCGGCAATTTCTCTATTGCAATTCCTATGAGCGCCGGGTTCTCGGGACAAAACGCGTTGTTGGGTTTTTTTTGCTTTTTTGTAAAGAAGGGTTTGCTCTTATTGATTAAAAGTTTTACACTTAATAAAAAAAATTTTTTGATTAATCTTAGCCGCACGGCGCTGGTGCCCAAATTTCAGTGCGCCCATTTTCCATAGACTTTAAAAAGGGGGAAGTAGTGCGCTCTGATTGGGGGGATAGCCAAGCAACCGCTAGCTCAGCCCCCAGCCTTTTTTGTCTTTTTTTTGATTTTGAATTATCCGCCCTGGATTCTATTGGTCTAAGTTTCCTAGACTAGAATGGGTCTTTGTCGCCCCTATTTGATTGGTCAATAATTCTCCATAGGCTGAAGGGGTTTTTTTCCCATTCTGATTTGGGTGAGCTAGCCAAGTCCCCGTACTTTAAACCCCACCTTTTCAGCATTTTTCTGTATTTTGAACTACCCGCGTGGGGGTTTTGTTGGGCTAAACTTCCCCCTGGTTTTAATGGTTCACTGTCACTCTTCTGATTGTCCGGTTTTGCCACCAATCAGAAAGCTTTCTGATTTTGAAAATTTTGTATTTCCGGCAATTTCCAAAATCCTAATTTTTGTTTTATGATTTTTTTTTTTTTTGGGGTTTTAGCTCTTTTCCTGAGAAAGTTGAAAAGCATTTAAAACGATTTTTTTATTCTATCCACACCGACATTGGAATGATTTTCTCGCTGTTCCCGCTGCTCGCATCGGAACTGTTTTCGGGGCAGCCCGCCGGGACCTAAGTCCCGCACTGGCCCCTGTCCCCCCACTGTGCCCACACACACTGGCGAAGGCGCAGGGGAAATTTCCCCCCATGATGAGGCGCTACCTCCGGCGGCGAATCTTAGGGGCAGGCCCCCTGCGCCTTGGTCCCGCCTGCGCAACACACTGGGCCAGGGGCGGCGGGCTTTTCCCCCCATGATGACCGCACTACCTCCGAGCCGAATCCAGGCGCAGCGCCCATTTGCACCTCGGACCCCACTGCCCAAAAAAATGGGAGGGGCGGGGGGACTTTACTGTATGTTGAGCGCCCCAGCCCCGACATAAATCAGGCGCAGATTCGGCCGGAAAACTGGCGGAAAGGTGCGCCCCGACCCGGCGGGATTCATACATGTGGCCCTTCTTCTTCACAATTTTTAAGAGTGTTTGAAAGGTAATTTTTCCTGCTTTTGGGGTAATGTTGCTGTAAAAGCAGCTATAATCCAGACCCTATTCCAAAACATGATTTTAAAAAAGCCATTTATTCTTGATAATTTAATTGTCGAAAAGTTAATTTTTGCTGCTTTTGGGGTCATGCTGCTGGAAAAGACAGTGATATTAAAGGTTCTATTTAAATAAATCTTGTTTCTTCCTGCTAATTATATTCTATGGGCGACATGTATGAACGAGCTTTTCGCCTGTTTTTTTGGCGTATCCTGCGCCTCCCCAGCCTCAATCCGCTGTCGGACGCAGGGATGCAGTGTTAGGTGCAGCATTCGCCACTTTCAACTGTGCCCCGCATGAAGGGGCGGGCAATGGGCAATGTAGGCGTTCTGGGGCGGGACGCGGCACGCTCGAAAACTCCAAGGCATGTACGATCGCGAGTTGGCAAAGTGCGGCGCATTGCAGCGCTCGGCAGCTCCGACAGTCAGACCTAGTTTATTTTGGTCTAAATGCTCCGGCGGAGGCGAAGTGAAGCAAGAACAGAACATGAGAGGAAGCATATAGAAGATCGCAACAGAAATCTCGGCTCTCAGCTCCGTGCAGCGTGGAGTAGGATTCCCAAAAAATCGCCTTTATAAAGGCGGAAACATTCTCAGAAAAAGAGCTCAAACCTCAAAAATCTAGAACGGCGCAATATCAGGAATTAGGATATTGGAAATTGCCGGGAAATACAGAAAATTCAAATTCTGAAAGCAATTCTCATTGGTCGGCAAAAACCCGGGCCCAATCAGAATAGGAGCGACAGTAAAACCATTAAAACTTATTGAGAACTATTAAACCAATCAGAATCAAAGGCGGGACAGTTCAAAATACAGTAAAAATGCAGAAAAGAGCTGATTGGCTGAGTTTAGCAGGGGCTTGGCTATCTCGGCCAATCAGAATAGGAGCGACAGGACCCATTATAGCCTATGGAGAAGTTTAAACCCAAATCAAAACCCAAGGCGGGACAGTTCAAAATACAGTAAAATGCTGAAAAGAGCTGTTTTGGTTGAGCTAGCGGGGCTTGGCTATCCCAGCCAATCAAGCGTGAGCTACTTTCCCATTGTAGTCTATGGAGAGATGGTGCAATGCAATCTCGGCTCTCAGCGCCGTGCGGCATGGAGTATGAATAAAAAAATCCTTTTATTAGTTGTAAAATATTCTCTGAAAAAGAGCTAAAACCTTCTATAAACATAAATCAATTAAATCCCGAACAACGCGTTTGTCGCCGAGACCGGCGCTAACACGGAATTGCAATAGAGAGAATTGCCGGGAAATTTACAAGTAATTCAAATTCTGTAAGCTATACTCATTGGTCGGCAGAAGCCAGCCAATCAGAATAGGAGCGACAAAAACCCATTATAAGCTATGGAGGAGAATTGATCAATCAGAAAAAGGGGCGACAAAGACCCATTATATCCTATGGAGGAGTATTGACCAATCAGAATAGGAGCGACAAAGACCCATTATATCCTGTGGAGAAGTTTTGACCAATCAAAATCAAAGGTGGGACAGTTCAAAATACATTAAAAATACAGAACAGAGCTGATAGAGTTCTATGGGGAAAAGAAATTCAGAGCGAGCTCTGTGATTGGCTAAGTTAAAAAGGGCGCGGTTATTTGGACCAATGGGAGAGTGAGCGACGCTCCTATGGGTTTTCTAATGCAATCTGAAATAAAAACTGTACATGCCGAAATCAAATGATAAGACTACAGAAGTTGTCCCGTTGTGTATATAAAATGAATAATAATTTTGGGGGTAAAGAAAAAAAAAAAATATTAAATCACTAAAATCCTGTTTATTTCTTTATTTTCGTTACCAAAAACCCTACTATTGATCCTTGGCTAAAAGAAAATAAAGAAATAAACCCTGATTTTATTGATTTAATATTTTTTTTTTATTTTTCCCCCATATTATTAATTCATTTTATATACACATCGGACAACTTCGGCAAATATATCATTTTGATTTCGGCCATGTACAGTTTTATTTCAGATTGCATTAGAAAACCCCTAGGAGCGTCGCTCGCTCTCCCATTGGTCCAAAATAACCGCGCCTCTTTTAACTTAGCCAATCACAAACAGGAGCTCACTCTGCATTTCTTTTCCCATAGAACTCTATGAGAAAGTAGCTCGCGCTCTGATTGGCAAGCTGGACGAGCCCGTCGCTTCAACCAATCAGCTCGTTTCTGCCTTTTTATTGTATTTTGAACTGTCCTGCCTTTGAATATGATTGGTCAATATTTCTCCATAGGTTAGAATTAGTGTTGAGCTATTTTTATCGACAAAGTTGAAATCGGCAAGGTTTTTATGGTGATCGAAATTTTCAGATAATGCGATAATTAAGGTTAAAATCTGTGCATCATCTATTAAATCGGGCCTTTTTCCCGGCGCCTTCCTGTCATTTTGGCGGCCAGCAAATCAGATTACAGAATAGAGCAGGGTGAGATGTGGGTGCGCCGTCATGACTGGATGTGTATGGTTGCGATTGGCTGGAAAAATCACATGACCTCGTTTTAACATAGAACAGCCCTCCTGTTCAGCCTTAGTGTCTCTCAGCGTTTCATAGGAATAGGACGTGCGCTCTGCCTGTGGCCAAACAGCTCAGCGAAATTAGTCTATTTCTGCACAGAGAAACCTCTACTATTAGCTGTGATCCTTCCAATTTAGTTAGATTAGAGATTTGAAGATTTTATGTAGTTACTAGAGAATTTTAAAGCCGCATCTACCGCTGTAATGTCACGGGGGGAGGGGGGGGGGGGGCCCGCGGGCGAACACAGACAAGCTCTATCTATAAAGAACACTGGATAAAGTTCACCAAGACTTAGTGTAGACCAGGGGCGTCGCTAGGCAGTATTGTTCGGGGCACAAGCCCCGGACAAGACTGCCTGTGCCCCGAACCTCAGCTCGTCTGGTGCACAGGAACACATCCCGACAGTGGTCATAGAGAGAGAGACGAGCAGGGCTTCTCTCTCTCCTTAGAACAGTTGATTGGTGGAGCGGCAGGCAGCAGGGGCAGCAGGGGCCGCTGTTCCACCAATCAGCACTGTCTGCAGAGTTACGTTGGGGAGGGAGCACGGCCGCTGCTGCCCACCTGTTAGTGGATTGAGGGAGCTGATTATCCACAGGGCCCCGGCCAGAAGCATAAACAGTGAGTCTGCTTCACTCCCGGGGGCAGCAGGAAGGAGGCTCTTTAGAAAGAAAAAAAGGTTATCTTATTTTTCTTACTCTGCTGCAGGACAACTGCTTTGACTGACTGTCCGGCAGCAGCAGGAGGGGGAGGGAGGCACGAGGCTGCGGGGTGCACACAGGGAGGGAATGTTACAGCTACAAAGCTCCTCTCAGGGAGAAGATTCTGATTTACTGCTCTGTGTCCAGTCTCCAGCAGCTACACAGTGTATCAGCAGCTGATTGAGTCCTGATAACACTGATAACTGCTGCTGTACTAAGGTCCCACTCAGGAAAGTTCATGACCCCTGAGCAGGAGGCAGCAACAGCCCCCACCATCACCTCTGCTGCCAGTGGCATCATGTGGAAGCGCCAAGGCCCTGGGACCCAGGCATGTACAGTGTGTGGTCTGTCCAGAATGTGTGACTGTATGGATCAAGGGTTGATCTGCAAATGTGTCGGTTTGTGTGCATGTAAATATGTGTATGTGTATATATGTTGTATGTATGTATGTATATGTTGTATGTATATATATATATTTATACACACACACTGGCCACTTTCCCATCCACTGTCTCTCCCTAGATTTTCTACACTTTCACAGCCACATTGATTTTCCACCCTTGAACCACTACTCATCCCACCACACTGTGTTCCCTCAAACTTTCCTTTCTCTTACAATGTCCTGCGACTTTGTTCCACACCTTTCCTCACAGAGTCCTGCCACCTTTCATCCCTCTTTCACCCCACTTGCCCCTTAACACAGCCCTTGCTATGCTGTTCCTCCTTCTTACCAGACTTCTTTCCATGTCTCCTCATTTCACAGAAACTGTCCATCTACCATTTGCTCCCAACAAAGCCCCTTCCCATCTGTAGTCTGCCTCTGCCTTTCCACAAAACCTGTTAGTTCTTTCTCCTCGTTCAGAACCCCCCGAAGCCCTAAGCGAAGGGGGACCATGACTTTGGTAAGGGGGAACCTAGAGCTCCCGTATAGTCTGGGAGTTTTTGGCTGTAGGTATTTAAGCTGATGGTTTCAGTGTTTGCATAGTATATTTATTGTAAGTAGCTTTGAGCAAAGGGGATAGGTTTTGAGAGGGCAGCTTGTAATCCCTGCATTGTGTTTTAAGCTCCTGCTGTGTAGTTTTAGTTTATGAGCAGGGGGGTTGTGATATGAGAGGGAGGAGTGGCTGGATGGGAAGAGTTACTGTGAGGGGGGGGGGGGTTTTTAGCTATAGATATAACTTCTGGTCTTCACTTCCTGCTTCCTCTTTCTTCTGATCAAGAAGCAAGGAAAGATGTGTCTGCGGGCCTCAGGGAAAGTACAATGCACAGTGACCCCCCTCACATCACACAGGAGGGGTTTAAACTCACCTCATACAAAATACAGTAGTATAGTATAACATGCTGTATTGTATATGGGATTATTACAGAGGAATTCATGTAGCACATGAGGGATGTATCTGCTCCCTCACACTGCAGGCTGGGCTGTGGCCTGCTGTCTGTAAGCATGTATCTGTGTATTCAGTTTTCTGCGTTCTCTATGGTGGAGCTGGGAGATCACATGTGCTGTTAAAAGCTGGGGAGAGAAGGGAGCCTGAGGGGAGAAGGAGGTTTTTTCAGTGAGGAGGCTGCAGTGACTGTACAGGACAATCCTGTGCTGGATGCTGATCCTGTGCTGGATGTAACTATTGCTGGGTGCAGGGTCTTAGTTCTTCCTCTTTGGGAAAAGAGGCTGGAGATCTGTAATAGTGCTGTATACTGAGTCCGGGCTATCACAGGAATGTATGCTGACCCTGCTATGTACAGGGCATTATTCCCCTGCTTCGTATTATGGTTTAGTGATCGATATATAAGTTTTACCTCAGGGCTGTATTGTGACCCTGCTATGTACATGGTATCAGCTCCCCCTTACTCTACATGGAGTCTGATGTGCCTGATCTCTCTTTTACCACTGGGGATACATATTTTATGATGCATGCTGGGGTCTCTTTTGTGCTGTGTATATTAACCTGCTTTAAGATGGTTGATAGGGGGTTTGAAGTTGGGTGGATAATATTTTGGGGTCTCATCACGGGGTGGGCACCATGGGTTTGGGCTGGCGTCTATGGTGAGGCTCATGCAGGTGCAAAATCCCGGCGAGCCTGTGGTTAAATTTGCCAGTCAGGAGCCGCGCCCGACATGCAGAGAGAGCAAACGGTGGAGTCCGTGGGGCTTGGTATGGCGAGGTCCCAATGTGGGCCGGACACCCTTCAGCGGGCGGCACAAGAGAGACCCCAGAAGTTACAGCGGACGAGCACCGGGACAGCGGAAAAGGGCAGTAGGGCTCCTGAGTACTGGCAATTGTGGCTTATGGTACCTCTGAGCTAGTGGTGAAAGCGGTTAGTGGTAATGTGTTCAGAGCATTGATAAAAGGCGCCCCGATCTGTAGCTTCAAGGACCTCCTTCCCCTTTATTTTGCATACTAACCCCGCTGTGATTTAGGCCATTTGGCGGGGGTTTTTGGAGTTGATTTTGGAGTGTTTAACTTCAGTGGTTTTTGGGGTTTATCAGGGGATGGTCCTCCTCCCCCCAGTAGTTTGTGGTGTGGTCTGGTGATTATGGGGGGGGCTCGTGCTGGGTGTGTCCTAGCGAGTGGCGGGTTTAACATTGCCACAATGGTGGTTTCTGGTGCCCTTTAGCCAGTGTGGAATTGGCTAGGGGTAAGGTTTTCAGAGCATTGATATAAATCGCCAGATCGTTTTAGCTTCAAAGACCCCCTTCCTCTTCAGTTTTGAATACTAATCCTTTGTACTAGGTTCTTAGGAGGCCTTTGAGTGGGTGCTTAAATTTGGGGTTTCTCATGGGGATGGACCCCCACATTCGGTTTTGGTGGGGTGACGATGGTGAGGCTACAAGAGCTGGAAATGGTTTTCAGTTCTTTAAAAAAAAAAAAAAATATATATATATATATAATATATTATAACAACTCACCGGCCACTTTATTAGGTACACCTGTCCAAATGCTCGTTAACACATAATTTCTAAAACAGCCAATCACATGGCGGCAACTCAGTGCATTTAGGCATGTAAACATGGTCAAGACAATCTCCTGCAGTTCAAACCGAGCATCAGTATGGGGAAGGAAAGGTTTTTTTGAGTGCCTTTTGAAGGGTTGGGGGGGGTTGTTGGTCCCGGGAAGGGGCGGGTTGAGTATTTAGAAATTGCTGATCTCCGGGGATTTTCCCCACACAACCACTCTGGGGTTTACAGGAAGGGGTTCCGAAAAAGAAAAAACATCCAGTGAGGGGCCCAGTCTGTGGGGCGGAAATGCCTTGTTGTTTCCCAGAGGTAAAAGGGAGAAGGGGCAACTGGTTCGAGTGATAGAAAGGCAACAGGGGACTCAAAATAGCCACCCGTTTACAACCAGGAGGGGGAGAAGAGCATCTGGGAACGCACAGTAGGGGCCAAACTTTGGGGCAGGGGGGGCTACGGGGGGGCAGAAGACCACAGGGGGGTGGGCCACTCCCTTTCACCCTAAAACGGAAAAACGAGGCTCCACTTTCCCCCCCCCAAACCCTAAATCGAAATTGGCCCAGTAGAAGATTGGAAAAAACTTTTGCCTGGCCCTGATGAGTCTCGTTTTCTGCTGCGACTTTGGGATGGTGGGGCAAAATTGGCGCAACAAAAATGAAAGCTTGGACCCCATCCTCCCTTGTTTCAACGGCCCGGCGGGTTTGGTTTGGGTTGGTCATGGTGTGGGGGTTTTTTTTTGGCACTCTTTGGGGCCCCCTTTGGGTTCCCAAAATTGACATCTTTTTGGAAACCCCCTTGGGGTTGAATTTTAGGGCACAAGAAATTGGGGGCCGGGTTTTGAAGGAAAAAATGGGTCCCCAACCCTTTTTAAAAAAGCATGGGGTTGACCTAAAAAAGGGGCCCCGGTGAGTGTATATACCCATATATTATAAATTTAAATATATATTATATTTTATAATATATATATATATATAAAATATATATTATAAATATATAAATATATATATAGAAGGAAGAAAAATTGGGGGTGAGGATTCATTTTGGGAAATAAACCCCTCAGGGATTAATTTTTTTTGGAAGAGATCGGGGGAAGGTGGGGCTTTTCCCCCAGGGGTTAACCCCTTGGAGACCCAAAAAAGGGTTGACCCCAGAAAAAGGCCCTTTTTTTTTTTGGGCCCCCCAGCCAGTGGGTTTGGGGGGGGGGAAAAGGAAAGGGGTTTTTTTCCCCTTTTGGGGGATTTGGTCCCAGGTCTCTTAGCCCCACGTTTGGTTTTTTTTAATTTTTGGACGCGATCTGGGGGAAGGGGGGCTCCCCAGGGCCCAGGTTTTTACCCCTGGTAGCAAAAAAAAAAGGTTTTGGCCGAAAGGGCTGGTTTTTCGGGCCCCCGGGCCCCAGGGGAAAGTACGGCGGGGGAAAAGGGGGTTTTTTCCCAACCCCCTTAGGGGTTTTTTGGGGTCCCCAAAGGTGCTTAGTGCCATGTTTTGGGGTTTAGGGTTTTCCCGGGGGGGCCACTGGGGGTAACTGGTTTCAGAGTACTAAATGTATGTCCGCCAGATTTTTTATCATTCCAAGGACCCCCTTTCCCCTTTTGGGGTTTGACAAAAAGAGGAGGTTTTTACAGGGCCCTTTTTTTAAATTTCCCTTTATTCAAGTTGGGAGTCATCGAAGAAAAGATCACGGGGTTTCTGTTTTTACTACTTATCGGAAAGTTACTAATTTTTTTTTGGATAGGGCCCACAGTTTTTTATGTTTTTTTGCTAAGTCGTTGGTTCCTTAACATTTTTCTATGTTTTTAAATTGGGTTTTAAAAAAAAATAGTATGTGAATTAGGGGTCCCTTGGGGTTTGCTCCCCAATTTTGGGCCAAATGCCCAATGATATTTTGGGTTATGGCTTCCTGTTGGGTAGTTTAAAACCCTTGGGGGAAAGGGCCCTGTAAATTGGGGAAAAAAACCCTTCGCGTTATGCTCTCACCCCCCCTCTTTTTTTTGAAAAAGCTTAGGGATGATACAAGGGCCCCTTATATACCCCCAAATGTCTCTTTACTTGTTTTAAAAAAAAAAAAATAACAAAAATTATTACATCTTTTAAATTAGCCCTGGCCTGGGGAAACAATTTAATTTGGGAGATGAAAAGGGCTTAAGGACCCATTTTGGCTGACTTTTTAATTTTGATTAAAGGGGTTTTGTTATTAAAAGGTTTTATGCTCAATGCTGCTTTAAATTTTTTTACTAGGCCCAAAGGCGGCAGCTTTTATATGGGAGGCTTTGTTTGGGGCTATAAAAAGCCCGTAAGAAATCAGAAGAAGGGGTGGGGCATCAAGATGGTGCGGCCCTGCAGCTACAATCCCAATAAATTTTTCCAGGCACAGAATGGCCCCTGACTGCCCCAGGGTCATTCAGGGGATTAGGGACGTAAAGAAAACACCAAAAAATTTTTAAAACCACAGTAGGAAAAGCTGTTTTTTTGGGGGGTTTGGGCACCCCAAACAACGGGTTGGCCCCTTTCTTTAAGGGGGGCCTTTTGGGTTTTGGGGGGGGGGATAAGGGCCGGGGGGCGGGAGGGGAAATTTAAAGGGGCCCTTGATTTTCAATCTGCGGGGGCTAGGGTTAAGGTTTTTTGGATTAAAAAAGGGTGAAATGGAAAGGGTTCTTGGGAATGGGGGGGAAAAAGTTGTGAAAACTTTCTATTGGTTTTTTCTATAAGCTGGACAAAAGGGGGTTGGGTATTTTTTGGGCGCTATTTTTCCATGGGCTGTTTAATAGCTGGTTGCTAACGGGATATTACATAGGTTTTATTGTTTACCCGTCGTTGCTTTAAGGCCCGAAATAATTGTCTTTTTTTGGGTACTTTTTTTTATGGCTTTAAAAGGGTGCATAGTAAAGGCTCTTGGGGGCACATAAATTTGGGGCTTGGGTTAGCTGGGAAAAGTATGTTTTCTGGAGTCGAAATACCCCTTTTTTTTTTGTGGAAAGTTCCTGGGGGCATTGTTATAAAATAAAATTTTAACTAATACTGACGAGTCCGGATAGTTTTTGGGGGTTTTTTTAACCTTTGTAGGGGGAAAAAAAAATTGATAGCTAGTGAAACTTCATTTTGAAAAGTGTTTTGTGATTCACCATACATGCGCCCAAATTTTTGAACTCTGGGGGTTTAGGTCCTGTTAGGGGCTTCCCTAATTGGGTTTTAAAACCCCCAGTTGTCTCACTTGAGCTATTCGATTCCCCTTTTAAAAATATTGGGTTTAGCAGCCCCCCAATTTTATAAATGGGGTTATAAAATTTTTTTTTTTTTTTTTTACCCTTCAACCCGGTTCATGGATTTGTCGGGGGGGTTTCATGGAAAGGGGATTGTTGTAGGTAAACTTTCCAGGGGAGATGCATATTGCCAAATGGTCAAATTTTTTGATTTTGGAAATTTTGGGCATTTTTGGGGGTGGCCCAGCCCCTTTTAAAGGTTTTCAAAGGCCTCTCCTGTGGCGGGGGCAGGAGTCCCGGTGGGGAAATTGCAGGTAAAATTATGGGGGGACTAATTTTTAAAAAATAGAGGATTTTTAAACCTCAAGGGGTGAAGAGGCTGAGCCCTTTTGGGAAATGGGCCGCCTTTTGGATGGGATAAAGGGAAAAGGGGATCCCGGGGTGGGCACGGTGGTTATTTTAAAGGGGGTGAGGATTTTAGTAGGGTCATTGGTGCCCCTAAACTGTACTGGGTTTGCTGAATGGCAAAACCCAAGCGTTTCCGCCCCTTTATTGCTGTCTGGCCGGGGGCTGCAAAGTCAGAAGCGGGGAAAATCACAAAATTGTCTAGCACCCCTCCACCTGACTCCCCCTTTCCCCCTTTTTTGGGGGTACTTTAAATGGTTTGAAAAAAAGCTGTGGCCATTTGACACCAAAAAATGAATGTGTTTTGCAATTTTTTCTTTTGTTTAATGGGGTGTTAGTTAAGCGGGGGTTTTAAACCCCCTATCCAAAATTCAAGGGAACCCCCCCCCAAGCCCTAAGCGAAGGGGGGGCCATGACTTTTTTGGGAAGGGGGAAACCCAGAGCTCCCCCTATAGTCTTTGGGAGTTTTTTTGGCCGTAGTATTTAAAGGGTGATGGTTTTTAGTGTTTGGGATAAATAAAATTTTAATTTTAAAGGGAGCTTTGAGCAAAGGGGGTAAGGTTTTGGAAAAAGAGGCAGCTTGTAATTCCCGCCCTTTTGTTTTTAAAACTCCCGCCCCGTTTATTTAATTTGTTAAAAAGGGAGGGGGGTTTGTATATGAGGGGGGAGGGGTGGGGGGATGGGAAAATTAAATTTTGAGGTGGGGGGGGTTTTTGCTATAGATTTTAACTTTTGGGTTTTTCTTTTCCCGCTTTTCCCTTTTTTTCCCGGAAACAAAAACAAGGAAAAATTCCCCCCCCCCCCGCCCCCAATTTAATTTAAAACTCTGAAACTTGTGTTTAGCTATGGAAACTGTTTCAATTATGAATGTATTTTTGTAAAGGGTTTTTTTGGGTTTTTTTGTATAACCCGGTTTTAAAAAAAAAAAAAACAAATTAAAATTTAATTAACTGGAGTACTTTTGTTGGCATTATCCGTTTTTAAGGGCCCAAAGGGGGGGCATCCTTTAGCCTGGGTTTCCCCAGAGGGTTTTCCCCACAGGGGGTTTTCCCCCTTTCCCGAGGTTTTAAGGATGACTCCTAGTGAGTCAGGGATTTGCTACTTGGTTTAAAAAATAAAAATAAAAAAAATAAATAAAAAAAAAAAAAAAAAAGAAAGAAAAAAGAAAATTTGGAAAAAAATGAATCTTGGGATTATAAACCCGTCCCCCAAACTTTTATGTTTTGGGGCAGGAGGGAGGTGGAAATTGCAGGTCAAGTTATGGGGACTAATTTTAACTAATAGAGGAAGTTTAAAACCCCATGGGGTGAAGAGGCGGGGCTTGGAAGTGGCCAGCCTTAAAGGATTGGGATAAATTGGTTTAAAGGGAAACCCAAAGGGGGGGGGCAAAGGTGGTTTTAAACAGGGGTGGGATCTTTTAGTAGGGTCATTGGGGGCCCCCAAAATGTATGGCTCTGCAGGGAAAGGGCCCCCGCCCCCCAGGGGCGGCCCCCCCTTTATTTCGTCCCGGCCGGGGTGCGGCATGTCAGACAGCTGGGAATATACACAATTTTTCAGCACTTTCCCCCTGATTTCCCTTCCCGTTTGTTGTATTAAATGGTTTGAATAAAGCTGGGGCCCTTTTTTCCCCAAAAAAATTAATGTGTTTGTGCAAATTTTTTCCTTTTTGTTTGAATGGGGTGGTTTGTTAGAGCGGGGGGTTTAAAACCCATAAACCAAAAGTTGGGTTTCCCCTCTGCATTCCTTCTTTTTAAAAAGCCCGCCACCTAATGGTTTTTACGTTGCCCCCAACAGAGCAACATTTTAACCACAGAAGCCCCCTTATTTCTCTCCATTGCTCTGTTTTTTTTCGCCCCTAAATTTTTTGTTTCTTCTGCCCTTTCTCCCCATAGAAGTCTTGCCCCCTTTTGGGCATGTCCCCACTGCACAGGTTTTCCGGGCCCCCGGTTTTTCCCCCAAACGGTTTCCGGGGGGCCCACAAAACATTTTCAACACAACTTCCGTAAAGGTTTTCAGACTGAACCGTGCTTTTGAAGGGGAAGGTGGGGGGGCTTTTCTCTGCTTATCGCGGAGGAAAAAACCACCCCCTTTCCCCCCCCCGGCCCCGGCCCTGGGGACGACCGCGAAAAAAACAAATTTCAAACCAGGTAAATCAACCCGGGTTTTTTCCCCTTCAGTGGGGACCCCAGCCCCTTTTTCCTTTTCCCCTTTCCTACAATCGCTATAGCCCCTTTATTGCATGACGTGGGAACGTGGAAACTGCAGTCAAAATAATAGTGTAATGTGTTAAAGAAGTTGTCCACCGCATAAAGAAATAATCATTCTAAGAGCTCCTGGGCCCCTAGTAAAATTAAAAAAAAAACACTTATATTTACCTGTCCCCAGTTTGCCGAAGCGTCTCTCCAGTCTTCTGTTGACATGCCAACGCTTCCGAATGGGGATGTCAGCGCTGTGGCAGCTGGATGGGTGCAGTGGTTACATGCCTCTACTTACATTCACCATTCAAAAAGAACTGTTCCAAAATGGGATGTAAGTTAGTGGCACATGACCACTGCACCCAGTCATCTGCCATTTTGGGCACATTACAGCACAGTTATGCCCCACAAATACACTGTGTATGTTCTCACAACATAATGTCAGTCCGTACTTCGGCGCGTAATTGCACCTGACATACAAGCCAACATTATGGTAATCTCACTGAGAACCATGATCACTTCTTCTGGGGAGAATAAATATCAGTGAGATCCATAGATGGACGTGCTGGCTACAATTTTTCCTCTGTAAAAATACATCCGCAGTTCATGTGAAAAATGTCGCGTGAACCCAGCCCTATAGAGCAAAACTTACACAAGGGGCCCGGGCCCCGGGTGTTTTGGGACCCTAACAACGCTCCTGGTGTAGACATTGCAATATCTTTATTATTAACAGTTTGCTATTGAAATATTTCCTGGATATTGGGCAGCCTGAACTTATATTGGATACACATCTTTTCTAGTAACTGCAGGTCTCTTTGTTAGATGCAAAACTCCACTTTTATTATAGGTATACATTTCAGATAGGTGTTCATTTTCAAATTTACCCATTCCACCTGTGTTGATATATCCACCTTGCAGTTAAATTACAATCCAGCAATCATGTAATCAGCACAGGTTGTTTGTTGCCAAAAATACCGTGTATCATACAAAAACATAACAGATACATTGTTTTTTGACTTTTGCGCACCAGCTTTGTTCATTACGCAGCATCCACGTAAATCTAAAAAACAATTTTTATAGTCACCACAGGTTTTA
>JAODAL010067981.1:0-17036 GCA_025379985.1 Phyllomedusa bahiana
CGGTAAATATAATGTGTTATCGTTTTCTACGGTTTTACTGCGACTTTTTTGATCTTTTTTTCCTTTTTTTGAGTAACGAAAAAAGCCCCAAAAACGAAATTTTGGCTTTTGGAATTTTTTTTTTTTACGTGTTCCATGGGGAAAAATATGTATATTTTTTAGAAGGATTTTTTCGGACGCGGCATACCAAAAATGTGAAACTTTTTTTATTATTTTAATGATTTTTTTTGAAAAATGGGAAAGGGGGGGGGGATTTGAATTTTTTTTTTTTTGTTTTTAAAAAACTTTTTTTATTTATTTTTTTTATGAAACATTTAGTCCCCCTAGGGTGCTTGCCACGGGGGGCGCTTTTGTTAATAAAACCTGTCTGCGACGGAAAAGGGGGGCAAACCGGGCCGGGGTAATTTGACGGAGCCTTCACAAGGCTCTCCCCACCTGCCCGGTCGTGGGGTGGGCGCCGGTCCCGATGACCTTTACCGTCGGTGCACGGCCCTGATCGGCTTCATTCAGACCCCGCGGCCCTTTTTTTGCCACGGTGTCTGAGGGGTAAAACACCCCAGGGCGGGGACCCCACCCCCCGGCCTGTTACTCCCCGGGTGTTAGGGGGCGATTTGTCCCCCCTAACCCCGGGGGCTGTGCGGGGGGGGGGGGGTCACGGAGCACCCCCTGCAAAGCCCTTAGGGGGCCCTGGGAGACTCAAACGCCCAGGGCTGAAGGGGGTTAAAAGGTTATCGACCGCGTAATTCCGGGTTTGCTGATCAAAAGCTAAATGTGTAGAATCGTACGTTTGTACTGCGATAAGCCTCCAGCACGCCCCTAGATCTCAAGCGCACTACAAAGTGCCGCAGGCGCTCTATAATGCACCTAATTTTTTTAGTGCGCCTGATTAAAAATATAGTGAACAGGGCTTTTTTTTTGGGGGAAAAAAACGGGAGACTTCGGGGCCCCCTACAAAAATGAAGGGAAAAAATTTTTGATCCCTTCGATTTTGTAATTTGCCCACTGAAAAAGACATGAAAATCTATAAATTTTTGGTACGTTAATTTTAAAATTGAGAGATGAATATTCAAAATAAAATTCCCAAAAATCACAATTTATAATTATATAAATTTATTTTCATTTTGCGAGAAAATAATTTTAATCCCCACCAGCCATTAAAAGTTCTGCTCCTAAGACCAGTTAACGCTCCTAATCAACCTCTAAAGACCTGTCTTAAATAGTTACCTTTTTTAAAAGATCCTTCCACAACTCAATTCAGACCTAACCCACAACAAGGCAAGAAAAAAGAGCTTTTAAGAGTCAGGACAAGATCATAGACCGCACAAAGCTGCAATGGGCCAAAACCAAAGTAAGATGTGGGTGAAAGGAGCAATGTTGGTGCTAGTAAGAAAAAAGGGGAAAAAAAAAAAGGACTGTCAGTCAAAACGATCTGGGGCACCATGGAAAAAAGCTGTTAAAACCAGTTGGAAAATTTCTTTAAAAAAATCTACCCATAATTTACTGGCACCATGAAAATCTCACCTCATGGGGATCCCTTATCATGAGGAAGGGAGAACTGCCCCATGGGGGGAAAATTTTTAAAAATCTCAAGGCGCTGGGCCCCAGTTACCAAGAAAAAAAAAATTGTTATAAATTTCGCTGTAATGGGTTTTAAAAACCCGCAGTGCCCACAAGGTTCCCCGCTCAAGAAGGGGCATGTGCAGGCCCATCTGCAGCTTACCCAAAGAAATATATTTTCGTGGGTATTTAGAGAAGGTGTTTGGTCAATGAACAAAAATTGAGCCTTTGGCACTAACTCAACTAGTATGTTTTGGGGGAGAAAGCGTTATTATTCAAAGAACACCATCAAAAAAAAGGTGGAAACATTATTTTTTTGGGGGGTTTTTCCCCTCTAAGGGGACAGGACTTTTTCACTGCATCCCAAAGGGAGAATGGATGGAGCCATGTACCGTAAAATCCTGAATGACAACCTCCTTCCCTCCGCCAGGACATTAAAAATGGGTCGTGGCTGTGTTTTCCAGCAAGACAATGACCCAAAACATACAGCCAAAGCAACAAAGGAGTGGCTCAAAAAGAAGCACATTAAGGTCATGGAGTGGCCTAGCCAGTCTCCAGACCATAATCCCATAGAAAACTTATGGACGGAGTTGAAGGTCCGAGTTGCTAAGTGACAACCTCAAAATCTTAATGATTTAGAGATGATCTGTAAGAGGAGTGGACCAAAATTCCTCCTGACATGTGCGCAATCCTCATCATCAACTCCAAAAAAAGACTGACTGCTGTGCTTGCCAACAAGGGTTTTGCAATCAAGTATTAAGTCTTGTTTGCATGAAGCATCAAATACTTATTTCTCTCTGAAAAATGCAAATACATTTATATAATTTATACAATATGATTTTCTGGATTTTATTTTTTGGGTAATTCTATTCTCAATGTTAAAATTAACTTACCCTTAAAATTATAGACTGTTCATGTCTTTGTCAGTGAGCAAACTTACAGAATCAGCAAGGGATCAAATAATTATTTCCTTCACTGTACATGTCGCCCTCAGTGCTCACACTAACAACATTGTTCCCCTAGCTAGTTATAACCAACACCTATCAAAAACCAGGGCTATTTTAACTATAATTCTGGGCAAAACTTTAAGCCTTAAATCAATAAAAACTACAAAAACAATTTTACAATATAATTACACAAAATTTTATGAAAAATACAAGACAGTTAATAAAATACAAGTAAAAAGATGACAATGGAACTACAAAGAATAGCACAACCTATTACCTTCCATCTCAATACATTAGGGTCAATCATGGGTGTAGATAGTTAAGTAAAGCAGTATAAACAATTTGTACAAACATCTGTGTATTATAAAACATATAAATAACAAATACCTAACCTTAATGAAAGACGCTGTAAACAGTAGAGCCCCACTGGGTAGATGGATAGGATATAGGAGCACTTCCTATATCCTATCCATCTACCCAGTGGGGCTCTACTGTTTACAGCGTCTTTCATTAAGGTTAGGTATTTGTTATTTATATGTTTATAATACACAGATGTTTGTACAAATTGTTTATACTGCTTTACTTAACTATCTACACCCATGATTGACCCTAATGTATTGAGATGGAAGGTAATAGGTTGTGCTATTCTTTGTAGTTCCACTGTCATCTTTTTACTTGTATTTTATTAACTGTCTTGTATTTGTCAATAAAATTTTGTGTAAGTATATTGGTAAAACTTGTTTATTTATTTATTCCTAGCTAGTTATACTCTGACATATCATTTATTACCCAGAAAAAAGTAAAGAACTCTAAATTTGAACTGTCTACACTACTTTAAAAGTAACATTATCCTTTATAATTGGACTTTAAATTACTGAGAAAAGAATCAGGACTAAAATGTTGAATGAAGAAACGTAAAAATCAAATGGTTATAGTGAGCAATGTGAGAATAATGTATAAATGTAGTCATAAATCTGAGGTGGGCTTGGCCAAAGTACCAGAGGATCCTTTGGTGTGCCCATGTACTGATCCCAATATGTACCCTTAATTTGTCAGGATCCCAATGGTTTAGAAGACAATGTCATTTAAAGCTGACTTTAGAAGTCACAAAACTGTGTGCTTCTATCAATCAAACTGGATAACCTTACATTATTCCACTACCAGATGTATTATTTTAAGACATAAAGTAAATTACATTAATATGATGTAGCTGTTTTCTGCAATAGTCATCGCATTAAAGCAAAATGCATTGCCCTTGGTTCATTAAAAGTAATAGTGGAATAAACGGAGAAGAAAGCAAATATTAGCAAGATGTTTCTGCTCCCTCAAACACTGTAGGAGCACACTGTTTATTTAGGAGATAAAAATGATTAAATATGCTCATACCAAATTTAAAATGATCTTATATGCTTATTTCTGTAAGTTTCTTGTGGAAGTAAAGCTTTGCAGTAAAAGTTTTATAAGCTAAGGAGATAAATATTATCACAACCATAAGATACAAGACTGCTATATCCAGTGACTACCAGAAGGTGGGCTACGAGCTGTACCTGTGTTGAACTGGTATGAGTGTATAGTCTATTAGTTACAATATGGAGGCAATATTGGTCTTTGTACAGTGGCTTTTATTGAGTGCCAATATCAATATGGTAATTTTATTGAGTCACTCTTGTCGAGTAATGGTAGAAGTCATGGGGTGGTGGTATTATTACAATTCTCTGTAGTGATTTCACTGATAATATAGGTCTTGTCACGTATGCCCCTGCGACCCTCATCCCGGGTCGCAGGCGCATCCGTGCCCCGCGGCCGAGCGGTGCCGCGATCCGCATGTCGGGTCGCAGGCGCGCTCGTCCCCCGATCTGTTCTCTGGGTTACTTACCCGACCACGTTCCAGCTATAGCCTCTGTCCCGCAACGCGCGCTCTGGCAGTGTTAAATTTAAAGGACCAGTGCACCGCTAATTGGCTATTGCCGGTTGCTGCCCCTATTTAAGCCTGCCTCTTCCTAGTTACCTAGGCGGATCTTTAGTGCCCTTTGCCTATAGAGAAAGCGTTCCTAAGCCTTGTTCTGATTACCGTGTACCGTACCATTTGCCTCCGTCCATCGACCACGAATCTTGCCGCCTGCCCTGACCTTCTGCCTGTCCACGACCATGAACCATAGCCGCCTGTCCTGACCTTCTGCTTGTCCCCGACTACAAGCCTGCCTTCCGATTTTGTACCACGCTACACCTCGGCTGCCTCCGCAAGTAAGTCATGTCAGGGGTAGCGACCTGGTAGACTCCCGCCGCAGCAAGTCCATCCCGCTTTGCGGCGGGCTCTGGTGAAAACCGGGACCTACTTAGATTCTGCTCCCTGGCGTGGCTTACGCCGTCGGTTGTGGTGGTCCAGAGGATCCACTATCTCCGACCGTGACAGGTCTTCATGTAGTGTATTTTGTAACCGTATGGAGATAAAATTTATTCACTCTATTGAAGTATATGTTCCTGGTATAGTATTATTGTGTGAGTCAGGAAGGAAAACATGGGAGGTCAGAACATATGCAAATCTGGACAGTCGTATAGGGCATGCAGTATAGCGTCTGTTTCCAGATCACATCAATAGCAGGAGGAGTGGGATCAGGTGGAGTTTGGAAGGGACCCTTTAAAAATACCAGCATGTAGCCCACCTCCTGGTAATTGCTAGATTTAGTAGACTTGTATGTAAAGAGACCATCATTTTGTTAGAAACAACATTCCAGAACATACCTAGTGGGGACATGTGGGGCATAGATTTGGGAGAAATTGCATTTCAAAAGCTCCTTGCTGAAGAATACTACTTTATAGTGGGTACAGGCCCAAGTGAAAGCTTATGGAGCAGGAAGAAGCAGAATCTCAGATTAAAGGGATTTAAGGGGTTTTGCCAAGAAGTCAGTTCCTTACCTGTTATCTGATCAGGAGACAAAATTAACTCAGCATGCTGAGTCAATGGGGAGAGGGAGGGGGTCTGAGCAGAGCCAGGGAGCAGTGTCTACAATGTTTGCACAAATAATTACATTAGAACCATTGGATTCTCTATATAAAAGACAGGATATTTCTCCACAGTCCCTTGCTAGCTCCTTCATGTTCCCTGTCATCAGATAAGAAGTGCAGACAGCACAAGCCCGGCCAATCAGCTCCTGGTCGGTTTCTAATGTAAACTTCAGGTAACTAAGGGCATGGAAAGAAAGCTGTAGCTCTCAGAGGCTTCACGTTTTGTAATCACATATATTTAGAAAAGTGATTAAATACCCATTTTGGAGGATTCCATGTCAACATTACATTGTGGCAAAACCCCTTTAAAGATAGAGATTGTCCTGAGAGCCCTTGGTCACCCTCCAGAGAGTCGAAGACCTGAATTCTGGGAAAAGTTATGCTCCGCACAATGGGGAATAAAGGTAATGGGTGGGTAAAGATTGATGTCTGAGCAAAGGAAAACTGGCAGTCATATGATGGCACTCATTTTTTAACTCTCTATGTCAGAACAGGAAAATCATCAAAATGGAGAAATAGAACTGAGTGACTGAGCAAGAAAAGTAAGTCATCTGCATATGCTGTAATGTAATATTGCCTTTAAGACAGCAAGAGGCTCTGAATGCAGAGGTTTTTCTCGATACGATAACTAATGCTTCAGAAGAGGAGGATAGATACCCTTTCAGCAATGCATAACTGTCTCATTGTATGTATGGGATATAGTTAAAGGGGTTTTGCCACAAAGTAAAATAGACATGGGAAGCTTGCAAATTGAATAATAAACATTTTCACCATTCATCATTATTAAAAATTCTGCACCGTTTTTGTTTTAGCTGCTCCTTTAGTGATCCATTGTTTTACAGTTTCATCGCCAGGGGTTTATGACCAGGGCTGAGAGCTCTTCGGTCCGGCAACATGCTCAGACATCACCTCTCCTCTCAGGAAGCTACTGAGTGTTTAAATTCCAGGTGCTGTCTTTCTACTCCTGTCCTCTGTACCCCTTAGTAATTAGTCAAACAATGCAAATGCATTAAAAAAAATAAATAAATAAATAAAATTGAGGTATGTGCATAGATAAAGAGAAAAAAATAAACAGGTTTGTATCCTGCAGGGATTTGAACCGAGGACCCTTGTGTGTCTAGGTAAAAACTTGACCTCTGAGCTACAATGTAGCTACTTGCATCTTTATACATAAACAGATCCTTATTTGACTAGAGAGAGGAAAGGCCTGGTGATGTCAGCCTGCAGGGTCACATGATATGCAGTTCAAACAAATCACACACACTCCTTTCTGAGCTGAAGAACTGGATGCAGGAGGTATGAAATGAGATCTTGGCAAAACCCCTTTAAATCTTTTTTTTTTCTAATAAAAATTTTGATCAGCACACCAGTTCCACTGCACTTTAGTCTGGCTGGTGCGTGAACTGCCAGGGATAGCTCCCAGCCTGTGAGATATGATTCAGAAAGTGTTTCCAAAAATCAGTTAAAATTATTTTTTATTTTTTCATGATGAGCACAGAAATAAACATTTGGCAGCAGTCATTAGTGGTATTTTCCAAGATTTTACATGGTCAGTGCTTTAGTGGTGTTATCCCTTGGCTTACGTAAGAGCATAAAGCCCACTTGCTCACTGTGTATTAACTGTCTATAGAAAACTGATGAGTTGTTTAGCAATGACTTTAGGTGAAACTTTTCCAATTAGTATTGAGGAAAGAAATAGAAATTTGGTCTTGAGGAGGCAAACAATTTTCGACTAATCCTTTTGGTTTTATAGGTCTGCCTCTGTGGACACAGCTTGGTAACATTTGTGAGCAACTTCTGAAAGGAGCTAATTTCTGGAGGAGAGATATAATTTTCTGGGTACTTTCCATCATCAAGTCAAGAGTTGTGCTTTATACAGTGTCCAAAAATGACAAATTAATAAGTTGTCTTTGTGGACCCACAATCAGAATGGACAAAGAAATGTACATGTCACATGCAGTTGGAGGATGCATGTATTACAGGCCAGGTTTGCCTAAGGATTCATGAGGTTTAAAGGGAGGATGGTATGTGGGACAAGTCTAAGAAGAACAATAGAGTGGGTGTGATAGAAGTCAGTCACACTTGAGTAAGGAATGTTTTTATTTTAGTGGAAACCCATTGGTGTACTTCTGTTTTTAGTGTAGTAGATAAAGTGTGAACACACTCAGCTTTAAGGTTTAGTAACTTTATAATCATCCTAAGGTAAAATAGGTAGACCCTTTGTACTAAGGAGTAGCTAACAGAAAGCTGATATAGCAGGGACACTGGCTCTACTTTATATTCTTCTCTAGCCAAGTGGTTTAAGTAAGAGCACCTTTGAATGAAAAAAAAAAAGGATGCAGGATTTCCTGATAATCCAGTTGGCAAATAGAGTAAGCCATGTCAAATCTGGTGTCTGGGCCACTCAGGACTATAATCCAATGGAAGGTCACTGCACCAGGAGGCCCAGAATTTTTCTTATCTTTGGAAAGGAAGGCCATAAATGAGTATATAATCTTAAGGTTGATAAAGTCCAGTACACATCAGTTACAGGTTGAATATCCCTGATAGGCATTCTACTTGTAAGCAGAGATAATAATCATACTGTGAAAATGGAATACCTAATCATGCACTGCAGGGTCCATCTGTAGTAAGGGTGCACAACATTTTCTTGTCCAATGGCCACATTGTAACATTGTGCCTCACCCAGGGCCCGCAATGAATAAAAATCATATTAGTAACATCTTATTATTTTTTTAATTTTTTTTTGAATCTTTATAAGTAGTGTTGAGCGATTATTATCGACAAAGTTGAAATTGGCATGGTTTTTATGTTGATCGGATTTTTTAGATCACGCGATAATTTAGGTTAAAATCTGTGCATAATCTATTAATATCGCGCCATTTCAGCGCTTCCTGTCATTTTGGCGGCCAGCAAATCAGCTTAGAGAATAGAGCAGGGTGAGCTGTGTGTGCGATGTCATGACGGGGATGTGAAATGTTGGGCGATTGGCGGGAAAAAAACCACATAAACCTCGTTTTACATAGAACAGCCCTTCCTGTTCGGGCCTCAGTGTGTGTCAGCGTCTCATAGGAGTAGGACGTGCGCTGGGCCTCTGTCCAAACAGCTCAGCAAACAGCTCAGCGAAATTGTTCTATTTGTTCACAGAGACAGCTATACTTTTAGCTGTGAACATTAGAACTTAGGTAGATTAGAGATTTGCAGATTTTAGGTATTAGGCTGAGAATTTAAAGGAGCTTTCTAGCCCTGTAAAGTAAAGGGGGGGGGGGGGGGGAGCGAGGGGGGGCGCGTGCGAACACAGACAAGCTTTTTAAAGGATAGTGGATATAGTGCACCCCAGACTTAGTTTAGACTTTGCATTGCAATGGATTTTTATTAACAGTTTTCTGTTGAATATTACTTGTATGTTGGGCAGCCTGAACTTATATTAGGATACAGATCTTTACTAGTAACTGCAGGTCTATTTGTTAGGTGCAAAACTACAATTTTATTATCCGTATATTTTTAGGTGCAAAAAATACAGTTTATTATCAGTATGCATTTCAGATAGGTGTTTTTCCACTTTTGCCCAGTCCAGCTTTGTTGATAGAGGCACCTTGCACTTAAATTTGAATACAGCAATTTTGTCGTCACCGCAGGTGTATTTTTAGATGCAAAAAATACTGTTTATTACCCGTATACATTTCAGATAGGTTTTTTTTCATTTTTGGGCCCAGTCCAGCTTTGTTGATAGAGGCACCTTGCACTTAAATTTGAATACAGCAATTTTGTTTTGATTTGAGGGATTTGGAAATAGCTGTGATTTGCCATCTTTTAATATGAGACTTTCCAAAACTCTTCCATACCTTCTCAAATTTTTATCTTTCTGACCATGGAGCGAAAGGCAGATGGTAAGCGAGCAAAGAGGGGGATAGGACATGGAGGTAGAGGTACGAGAGAAGGTGCTCCTTCCAGTGCTGGCGATAACACGCATGCCAGCGGATCGTCGGTTGCAGGACCGTAAGGCCTGTCATCGCTGGGTCAGGGCCCTGTGAATCACAGTAACGAAAAGCATCGCCAATTTGTTCTTCAGTGGTTAATGCAACCTGCATCCAGCAGTCTTACCTCCTCGTCCTCCCAGTCACGGCCACAAATGTCATCATCAGCATCCGTCCAACATGAAGCAGCCCAAATGTCAACTCGTGTACCCACCACTGTGGATAATCCATTTTCTGAATACCTCTTTGATGACAAAATGCGGTTGGGGTCAGAAGGCATGTTAAAAGATCAAGAGGCCAAAGAGGATGATTTTTTTCTGCTATGACGCCCAGTTTTCTGATGCCATCAAGGGGGAGAAGGAAGCTGGTTAATAGGCAAAAACCCGGGCGGGTCGCAACGGGCCTTGCCCGTGCCTCTTGCTTGTAGCCCGCAGCTCCTGGATGCAGAAAGTCAGGACACCAAGTCACCTGTGTTGATGATGATGAATGATGATGAAAGATTGACGACATTGCGGGTCCATCGTGGTCTTTTCCGCAGAATTGCTTGCGAGCGCTTCATCACTGGACGAGGAGGAAGACGATGGGGTAGAGTCCGTACGGGTCCCGCCTCAAAAAGGGAGAGGGCGGTCGCAGAAGTCCGCTGATATGATTCCGCCAGCCACGGTCAGCGGAAACCCCGCTCCTCGCTTATAGCCGTCAAAAAGGTCCAGGACCTCTCAAGCCACGTGTCATCTAAAATTGGGTGGATGTCTCTGGTGGTGCCGGTGGCACTCAGGCTCGGCGCACGCTCTTCAAAACCGCAGGGATGGTGCAGGGCTCTTTCCCCCCAAAGGGTCCCTGGGGCATCACGGCCCAAAGAAACCAGCCGTGTTGAAATGAATCGTCTTGGAGACCGTCCACACACAGCAGAGCTGTGGACGGCTCCCGCAACGAACCGAGCGCGGGTGGGTACAAAACCTTTCCCAGGCGGGGGTGTGCGATAACGGGCGAAATCTCTGCCACCCTTAAATCGGTGGGCGGAGCCTCCCTTGCCGGGGCACTGTCATGAACCCGTCGTCCAGAAATTTTCTAAAGCCTCCCTGCTTCGCCCGCCGGGGCTGCTTTGCAGCGTCACTCGGCCTCCCCCAACCGCCATTATTGACGGGCAACACCTGGAATTCCACCCCCCCACATGCTCCAGCGATTGTGGCAGCAGCGCAATCCTTACGAGTACGAAGTACACATGACCTGACAAGCGGGGTGGGACCTCGGGTGTTGACCAATAAGTGGGGGCTTTAAAGAGCCTGCACCATCCTTGCCATTTTTTGAAAAGCCAAAAAAAAGGGTCATGCGGCAATGCCCTTGTCAGCATGGAATTGGGTGATCTTAGTTCTGGAACACGTTGGACACCTGAAACATCAGGTCCCGCCAGCGCGGAGGGGGAAAAACACACAGATGGGGGGACAGGGAGCCTTTTTTCCCATCGAACCAAAAGGGCCGACATTTTCACAATTTTACGGTCTTCATTAGGCATGGTTGGGGGTCCAGGCTAGTGCAAGGGGCCCTCAGCTCTCAGGGTGCATCACTGGGGCAATCAGGTCTGTTTGAAGCTGTCCCAAGGAAGGGGAAAAGGGAGGGGGAGGAAAATTCCAAACACCGACGTTACCGACGTTACCGACTCCCTGCCTTTGGGAAAGAGGTTGGCGCGAATTTGAGGGGAGGAGGAAATGGGGAAGACAGTTTCTAGTCCCCTCACCCAGAGGTTGGGAAATCAAGCTCCATCTCTCCATGAGCTTGGATGCTCCATTTCCTCCAACATATCCCCGCATTAAGGGCCCTCAAAATGAACAACATTTTTCTGGGGGGGCACCCTCCTGGATCCCCGGGACAAAACCAAAATCAACTTTCCTTCCACCCACCCAAAAAGAAGTAAAATGCAGGAAATGGGGAAACCCTTTCATTGATCAACTGGAACATCTGTTGCGTCTGCTTTACGTTTTTTTTAAATGTCACGGTGGAACACGCATGACGTGACGCATAAAGGCCAAGTACCTAGCGGGGAGCAGCAGCAGCAAGGGGGCAGAAGCCAATGGGGACCTCTGGCAAACTTTTTTTACCACCTCACCAACGCATGCAAGCAGGGGACACTTACAACACCAAGACCAGCTTAAAATCATGGTGCACGACTTCCGTCTCAAACCGATTTTTTTGTATGTGTTCGGACCCAATAACCTGGGAACCCAAAAGGATGAATGCCCAGCTCGCTCGCCATGCCATAAGGTGTTGTCCTGCCCACAGCCAGGGTCATATCTGGCGGACCTTCAGCATAGCGGAGGGTCATTTACAGACAAACGCACCGCTTTCCACAATAAAGGGTCGTTTGACATTCATCAAATTGTGTTTAGCATTACTTGGCTAACGACATCGGTCGATGGCGATAGTCGGCCATCACGACAAGATATTCGAGGTCGATGATAGATATCCCCGATGACCATTAAAGTCATGGGGGAGCAACAACACCTTTATTTTACACCCAAACAGGGCTGGAAAGCGGAATTTAAAAAAATAAAACCCGCCCCAAAATTTGGATACTTTGTTACATCTTGGGGCAAAACACAAAGGTTTAAAAAACCCACAGAAAAAAAATCACAGACCATTCTCAAAACCCTTTGTCTTGCCCCACAGCATAAACCCTTAAAGCTGCATCAACCACAAAAAAAAAGTCCAAAAGGGCAGTATTATTTAAAACCATAAATTTTATTTTAACTGGACATTGACAAACCCGACCGGGAAAACGCAGCATGACCCCAAACCTGCATGCCCCCCAGTTTAAAAAAGTGGGGAAAAAAGAAGTCTTTCAACCACCATTTTAATTTAAACTGGACATAGCCTACCCCTGTCCTGACCACAGCTGACCCCAAACCTTTTTTACCCCAGATTAAAAAGTGCCAAAAAAGGAGTTTTTTAAACCCCCAAATTTTAGTTTCACGGGAAAATTGACTATACCTTCCGGGGCCACAGCATGACCCCCAAACCTACATAAACCCCAAAATTAAAAATGCCGGAAAAAATAAGCCCTTTAAACCACCATTCAATTTTTCACTGGACATAACTACCCTGTCCTACCCACAGCATGAGCCCCAAACCTGAAATGACCCCAGTTTAAAAAGGCCGGGAAAAGGAGTTTTTAAAACCCCAAATTTTAGTTTCACGGGAAAAGGGAAAAACAAAATCCCTTTCCTGGGCCACAGCATAGCCCCAAACCTCCAGACCCCCAAAAAAAGTCCCCGGAAAAAGGAGTCTTTCAAACACCTTTTTAGTTTCACTGGGAACATTACTATACCTTTCCCGGGCCCACAGCATGACCCCCCAAACCTGAAATGCCCCCAAATTTTTAAAAAGGGTGCCGAAAAAGGAGTCTTTAAAAACACCATTTTAGTTTCACGGGACATTGATTTAACCGGGTCCTGAGCCACACCCTGCGCCCCAAACCTGCATGCCCCCAAAGATTAAAAAGTCCCGGGAAAAAGGAGTCTTCAACCCCCCTTTTTTATTTTCAACGGACATTGAATATACCTGTCATGGGCCACAAAAATGACTCCAAACCTGAATGACCCCGATTAAAAATGCTAAAAAAAAAGGAGTCTTTAAACCCACCTTTTTTAATTTTTTCACGGACATATACTGCCCCCTGTCCTGGGAAAGCGCTTCCCCCCTCCGTTTTATTTCCGGCCCAATTGAGCTTCATTTGGGAAATACTGGGGGTTAACGCTCCTGTTCCCCCAGGGCCCTTTTTTTGGAAATTCTTTTTCTCTTTTTTACCAACGGCTGGAAAAAGGGGTCCCTGTACTTTTTTTCTCTGTCCGAGCCCATACTCCTTTCCTCTGAAAACCCTACATCTGGCAATTTTTCCTGAACCCCCCCTTTTGTACAATTAAAGGGGAATTTTTTTTACCAGCAATTTTGAAATTCAAGTTTTTAGTATTTTAATTCTAGAAAACACTTTTTTAAAATGGGGATGGAATCCCCCCCATGTCTTTCTTTCTTTTTTTTTTAATTTTGAAATTAAAGGGGGTTGGGTCTCAATACAGGATTATAGCTAGGGTTAAAGATCTTGCAAAAACAAGAAAATTTTTGCAATATGATCCATTAAAAAGGGGGGGGGGGGGGGGGGGGGGGGGGGGGGGGGGGGGGGGGGGGGGGGGGGGGGGGGGGGGGGGGGGTTCCAACCTATTCCTTTTCTGACAGCACCATCCCCCTTAACCCCTTTTTTAAACAATTGACAGAAAAAATTTTTCTGTTAAAAACCCAATATTTTTTTTAAAAAAGGCCCCTTTTAGTAAAGCTGCATTCAAAGAAAAATCCCCCCAAAAAAATTCAAAGCTTTCCCCCTTTGACCCCTTTTTGGGACTTTTGTAAAGAAAAAATTCCCCTTGTTAAAACAAAAATTTTTAAAAATAGGACCTGTATTAAGCTGCATGTCACAGGAAAAATTTGCCCCCAAAAATTCAAAGCATGCCCCTTGGGGCCATTTTGGAAAATTTGTGAAGAACAAATGCTTTTTGAAACAACTTTTTTTTTTTTAGGCCCTTTAGTGTTGCGAAATTTAAAACGCATAAACCCAAAAAATTATAAAAAGACTTTCTCACCCCACTTAAAAATTGTAGGGAAAAATTTCCACTTAGAACCACATTTCTTTTTCCAAAGGACCATGATTATTGCTGTATCTCACAGCAAAAAAGACCCCAAAAAATTAAAAATATGACTTCTCAGCCACTATTAAAAATGTGAGGAAAGGGCCACTTAGAACCACTTTTATTTTCCCCAAAGGGACCATAATTAAGCTGAAATCTCACAGCAACATGACCTCAAAACCTATTGAAAATGCGAAAACTTCTAAAGAAAAAGTGATTTAAAAGGAATACGCTGTTTTTCATGAAAACCCTTTCCGTCCTTTTTTCAGCTCCTCACAGCAAAACCAGCAAAAAGAACTGTTGGGAAAAAAAGAAAAAAAATTTTCAGTAAGAAATGATCATTTTAAAAAAAAGTTTTCAAAAAGGACCAAATTTTTTGTTTGAAAGGGGAAAAGTATAGTAGACCGGCAACTAATCGGTTTACCTGGCAATTGGGGGCCCCAACATCATCAGAATCCATTCCTGATTCATCTTATGAAAGTCCAAAGGATCCACATTATCTTTTGGAAAGCCGGATGCGTTTGTCGTAAAGCTCCCCACTGTGCTGAAGGTCCCCCCAGATAAGATGCCCGGCGCTTGGGGCAGGACAACACCTCTATGGCTGGCGAGCGAAACTCGGCCATTCCCCCATTTTTTTGGGTACCCCCTAAGTCCCATTGGGTGCGGAACCCCCCCATACAAAACTTTGGTTTTTTGAACGCAGATAGTCGTCACAATGGGTCTTAAGCTGGGGCTCTGTGTGTTGGATGTGTGCCCCCGTGCATGCGTTGGGGAGGTTTGGGAAATAAAATTGCCAGAGGTCAACCCCTTAGGCTTCCCGCCCCCTTTCCTGATGCCCGCTGCTGCCCTACGGCTACTTGGCACTCTAAAAGCTGTCCCCGTCCCCTGATGTTGTTCCCCTTGACATTTGGGGAACGGGGGAAGCAAAAAGCAACAGAAAGTCCCAGTTGATCAATCACAAGGTCCCCCATTTCCTGCATTTACTCTCTATTTGGGGGGGTGGAAGGAAAGTGCTGAGTTTTTGGGTTTTTTAAAGGGAAACCAGGGGGGTTGCCACCCAGTAAAATGTTTTTTCATTTTGTTTTTTTAATGCGAGGATTATGTTGAGGGAAAAGGAAACACCAAACACTCATTTTAGAAAAATGGGGCCTTGATTTCCCCAAACCTCTTGGGCGAGGGGCCTAGCAAACTGATCTTTCCTCATCTTCCTCCTCCGCCTCAAAAATTTGCGGCAACCTCTTTCCAAGGGGAGGGACTTTGGGAAAAGTTTGGGGTTTTAGGAATACCTCCTCCCCTCCGCTTCCTCCCGGGACAGTTTTAACCCAGCCCTGACGGCCTGAGATTAAAACACCCGAGAGCGGGTGCGCTGCCTTCACTAGCCCTGGACCCCGAACCACTGCCAATGAAGACCGATAAAATTGAGAAACTTTGGGCCCTTTTGGATTCGACGGAGAGAAAGGCTTTCCTGTTCCGATCTGTGTCCGTCCCCTCCTCCGTCGCTGGTGGGACCCGTTTTTCAGGGCCAAAGTGTTCCAGAACTAAATCACCACAATGCCATGCTGAAAAAGGCAACGCCGCACTGACCATTTGGTGGCTTTTTTCAAAACCGGCAAGGATGGGGAGAGCCCCTTTCAAACCCGCCTCCACTCTCGGTGGCTCAACACCCCCCGGGGTCCGCACCGCTGCTTGTCAGGGCCCTGTGTCACTTCATACTGCAAAAAAAAAAAATGGAATTTCTCCCGCGGGCCCCAATCGCTGGAGCATGTGGAGGGGGGAAATTCCAGCGTGTTTTCCCCGTTTAACAATGAGACAGTTGACGGGGAGGGCCAGCTGACCGCAACGGGAGCTAGGCGGGGCGAAGCAGGGTGGCAAGGTGGAAGTGCAACTTTGACTTCGAGCCTTCCTCAGCAGGCAGTCCAACCCGGGGAAACCCTTTAAAATTTCTGGGCGACAAAAGGGTTTAAGACATGTGCCAGGGGAAGGGGTGTGCTCCCGCCACCAAACCCTTAAGGGGGGCCCGCGGGTTTCGCCCTTATCTCACACCACCTTGCTTGGGACAAGGTTTTTTGGGCACCCACCCCGCTCCCCGTCCCGTTTCGGAGAGCCTTCCCCAGCTCCTGACCTGTTTGTGGACGGTCTCCAAGACAGAAATTTTTTTCAAAACAGCCGGTTTCTCTGGTCATGTGAAGCCACCAAGGGCCTTGGGGGAAAAAACCCCGCACCCTCCCTGCGGGGTTTTTAAGAGCGTGGGGCCGAGCCTGAGATCCCCGGGCCCCCCCAAGGAAAATCCACCCAGCTTTTTTTCACCCCGTGAGCTGCACAGAGGGTATAGCGGCATGGGGGCCCTGCTTACTATTTCCAAAGTCGGTGGTCCCGATGGACTTTTCCCCCGGGCCCCCAAACAGAAAAAAGCGCTTAAAAATTTTTGAGGGCACGGGGGCTGGGCCCGGGGAGGGACGGGTTTTTCCCGGCAAAGAAATGCCTGCTTTGGCATCGGAAATTTGGGGGGAGCAAGGGCCATGACTGGCGGAAACCCCTCTTTGTCCACCAGACGGGAAAAGGGAACAAAATTTTCCCAAAGGGCCCAAAAACCTGACAAGCCGACATTCAGGCTTTGGCAAAGGGAAAAGGTTTGGGTTAAAGTGTTTCTTTTTGCTCCCAAACCCCTGGGAAAACAGAAGGCTGGCTGTAGACTTTTGGGGCCCCTGTTAAAGGGGTTTCAGGGGGTCAAAATTTCGGAAGGAAAGGGGGAGGGTGGGTTCCCTGGTGTGGGTGGTGGTACTCGGGCGATGGGGAGGCTGAAACGGAGGGTGTCCCGGGTCATGGGCCCTGAGAGACTGGCCCGCCTGAGGAAACCAATTAAAAAGGGGGAAAAC